>PISX010003838.1:0-130714 GCA_004024625.1 Mellivora capensis
TGCACCACCTACTAGCCCCAAATTTTAATAAATTACTATTATTATTTTTTTAGAGAACTTGTATGAATGGGAGCAGGGGGAGGGGTATAGGAAGAGGGAGAAAGAAAATCTTAAGCAGGCTCATGCCTAGCACAGAGCCCAGTATAGGGCTTGAACTCACAATCCTGAGATCAAGATATGAGCTGAAACCAAGTCAGATGCTTAACCAACTGAGCCATCCACTCACCACAAGAATTTTTAAAAAATTTTAAAGAGTAAATAAACATTAAAAAGAAATAAGAAGAGTCCAGAAAGATCACTGAGACCTGGAAAAATCTGTCCTTAGCAATTCAAAGCCTTAGACTACACCGAAATTCAGCATCACACTTGGAAACTTGCTAGAAATTCAGTCTCAGGCTCCATCTCAGACTTACTGACTCAAGATCTGCATTTTTTAAAAAAGCTTCTCTGGTAATTTGTAGGAATGATAATACTTGAGAAATAGGGATCTAGTTCATTTTTCTTTTCCCCAATAAATGTGGGTTTTCCATATGTTCAAAAGGAATGCATATAATATTTCTGGTGTTTGTAAAGATCAGTACAATTAGTACTTTCATAATCATATTTCTGATTTTCTCCACTTAGCAGAAGCCCTGTAGAATACTTATTTCTAACAAGGAAAGGGAGATAATTTTTTAACTAGAAGTGCTTTTTGGTATATTTAAGAGTTTTATTTGATACCTTTGATAATGTTTGTAATGAGCTTTGAGTGTACTTCTCACATGAATATTTTGTCTCTAGATTAAATTTCGTTAAATCTTGGAATAGGTGCTATGAGTTTGGATTAAGGAGATAAATGTGTGTAGACTTCTTTTATGATTTGGAGGCAGAGGTAGGTCCTCCTTTACCTGGAGATACTGGCCTTGTGCCTGTATGGAATGAAAACAGTTTAATAAAGTATGAAAAACTTTAAAAAAGTCATTGAAAAATGAGATGCAAAAATTGGAAACTGTCAAGGCTTTGTAAGATGAACATATGGTGAATGCTGTTATATGGCACAGCATTTGTGTATAAATGTAGGGTTTCAGTTGTACTATTAAAATTTCTATAGCATAATTTCTAAAGATACAGGAAATGTGATTTTTTTTATTAATGATTCTGAAAAAATGACAGCTCAAAGTGAAATGTTTTGATCAGACATTTAATGTTCTGAGTTTCTTGGCAAATTCTTTGAAACAGTTTAAAGAAGTATAATTCAGGGGCGCCTGGGTGGCTCAGTGGGTTAAAGCCTCTGCCTTTGGCTCAGGTCATGATGCCAGGGTCCTGGGATCGGGCCCCGCGTCGGGCTCTCTGCTTGGTGGGGAGCCTGCTTCCTCCTCTCTCTGCCTGCCTCTCTGCCTACCTGTGATCTCTGTCTGTCAAATAAATAAATAAAATCTTTAAATAAATAAAGAAGTATAATTCATTCATTCATTCATTCATTCATTCATTCATAGTAGGCTCTGTGACCAGTGTGGAGCCCAACACGGAGCCTGAACTCACGACCCTGAGATCAAGAGTCAGATGCTAACCAACTGTGCCAGTCAGGCACCCCTAAATTTTTTATTTTTAAATAATCTCTACATATTCGACATGGGATTCAAACTCACGACCCCAAGATCAGGAGTTGCATGCTTTACTGCTTTACTGAGTCAGCCAGGTGCCTCAAAGAAGTTTAGTTTTATTTTATTTTAAATTATTTACTTTAATTTAATTTAATTTTACTTTATATTATTTTTTTGTTTTTTAAGATTTTTTTTATTTGACAGGGAGAGAGAGCACAAGCAGGGGGAGGGGCAGATGAAGTCAGACGCTTAACCGACTGAGCCACCCAGGCACCCTGAGAAGTTTATTTTAAATGCTAAACTTTAAACTTGATTCTAAAACTCAAATATAAATGCTTCAGGGGTGAGAGTTGGAGAAAGCATGTTACCCCATGGGTTTATCATTGAAATAGAGAAACAAACCCACAGCAAATTCAGGAAATACTGAAGAATATGTATATTTAGTACTTCGATAGGTGAAAGTTGGTAGTAGTAGGTGATGGGGAAAGATAGCAGGGGACTGAGAGAACACAGTCCTTGACTTCAAGGAGTTCACCCTTCAAATGGGAGCCAAACTCTGTGTCAGTATAATGTGTTGACGGCTGCAGCAGAAGGATCTGCAGGATCCCCTGGAACATAGAGAAAGGGCACTAGTCATTAGATTTCAGTTTGAAGTTGCTTTTTTTTTTTTTTTTTTTTTAAAGAGAGAGACTGGGGGGTGGAGCAGGGGCTGAAGGAAAGAGAGAATCTCAAGCAGGCTTCACGCCCAGCACTGAGGCCAGCTCGGGGACTCTGTCCCACAATCCTGAGATCATGATCTGAGCCACTCAGACACCCCAAAAGTTGCATTTTTATTTCAGAAAAATAATACCCCAAGTCTCAATATCCTTATTATAAAACGGAGATAAATACATCTGTCTGGAAGGCTTGTTCGAGGATTAAATGAAAAACATGTGCAGTGCTATGTACAATACCCAGACTGATTCATAAATGTTAGCGGCCGCTCGGACTCAGTGACATGACCGTGTAACTGTGGCGAACCCTTACTTCAAGTGTAGTGCTTTCTGCCTCCCTTCTTTTTTCTTTTTATATTCCTAGCCCTAGGGCATGGATTTGAAGGAGGCTCTCTCAAATTCTGGAGGTCAAATCTAGATTTCTTTGGAAGTTTATTTTCTCTTATTGCTCCCCTCTCAGTGTGAATAACCCAAGTCTTTTTCTTCTTTTGAAAGTTTCCAGAACATGGTGTGGCCCTGTTACAGGATGTTGCCTCTCATCATTCAACACCTGCATTGTCCTGTGAGGACCTCCTTAGTCACCTGTGACTATTTCACTCTGTTAAAAATTAAAAATTCAGGGGGCGCCTGAGGAGCTCAGAAGAGCATGTGACTCTTGATCTCAGGGTCGTGAGTATGAGTCCCACGTGGGGTGTAGAGATTACTTAAGTAAGTAAACTTCTAAAAAAACCAAAAATTCATTTTCTTGGGGCACTTGGCTGGCTCAGTCAGGAGAGCATTCAGCTCTCGATTTCAGAGTTGTGAGTTCAAGCCCTACGTTAGGCATAACGTTTACTTAAAAAAAAAAAAAAATGCCCTTTCTTAGTCACACTACTTCGACTTAAATGCTTAGCCACATGGGGCTTGTGGCTTACAAATTGGATGGCATAGATGCAGAAAGTTAGAAGGTAGAAAGTTCTACTTTGTAGCACTGTTGTAGAACATTGGTTGCTGATAGTGTAAGACCCAGGAAGTGGACTGTTTACCATATTAGCAGTTTTATGATTCAAAATCCTGGGTGACTCGGTTGCGGTTCTGCCTTCGGTCATGATCTCGGGATCCTGGGACTGAGCCCCATGTCGGGCTCCCTGCTCACCCGGGAGACTGCTTCTCCCTCTCCTTCTGCCCCTCCCCGCTACTCGTGTGCTCTGTCTCTCTCTCTCTCTCTCTCTCTCAAAGGAATGAATAAAATCTTTTTTAAAAAGTAACGTAAGGTGCTCAGAAATGCTACAATATGGTTGAACTTGGAAAGTATTATGCTAAAGGAAAGGAGCCAGACACAGAAGACCACATATATTGTTGCCTTATTTATATGAAATGTCCAGAACAGGCAAATCAGTAGAGTCAGAAAGTAGATGAGTGGTTGCCAGGGGCTGAGGAGAGAGGGCGATGGAGGGCGGCTGCTAACGGGAACGCAGTTTCTTCTCAGACGATGACGATGTTCTGAAATTAGGTAGTGGTGATGATTGTGCAACTTTGTGAAAATGCTTAAAACTACTGAACTGTACACTTGGAAAGGTGAATGTTAGCGCATGTCAATTAATCCTCAATGAGAAAACAAAAACCAGTAATGCCTGTCAGCCCCTCAGCTTTATCTACCCCGTAGTTAGCTCTCTGTAAAGATGAGCTGCTATTGCTACCGAGGCCCGTTTATGAATTTTGGGGAAATAATGCCTAAAATCTAGGAAGCGCGAGATTTTGTATTTTGTCTCTCTGCCCGAAATACTTACAGGTGGTTTAAGCACCAATAGCTTTAATTTTAATTATTTTTGTCATTAGTCACAGCGTTTACGATGTAAAAAAGATATGTGCCAACCCGAGTTTGCAAATTCGGATGTCAATGGTAGCAGGCTTTTGGCAGGAAAGAAGCCCACGTTTTAGTCCGTATTGCAATATCCTTTCAGCGGTTTTCTTAATGTAAAAATAAGTGCCGTTCAAATGGGTAAATAGTATATTGTATATATTTTACCACAATTTAAAAGATGATAATTAAACTCTAAGTCTAAAGAAAGTTGTTTATCCTGAGCTATTTGCCATGTTACAGTCTTGTCTTTTTTTTTTTTAGTTAATTCAGATAATCACAGAGATAAAAATCTCTGAGGCAGATTGGTGTACATTCAGTTTGGAGCTTTTAAATCATTAACAGCTAATATTTCACATTCATATATGCCAGGTGCTAAATAGGGCACACAGGAAATAAATTCCGTACCTGAAATTTATCAGTTTATCTCAAGACGTCCGTGTAATAAAAGACTCAGCAAGTTTGTCTTGGGGGGAAAGTGATGCGTCAGCGTCTCCTCTCAGCCACGGTATCAGTGTCCGTAGCTCACACAGACAGAAAGCTCTGAGTCTCAGAATCTGCAATAAAGAGGTACGATATAGCTTCACGTAATGCTGGTGGCAGAAAATGATTCAGTAGTTTCAAGGGTACTTAAGACATGAGAAATAGTTGAGGACAAAGACAGTTACTAAGTATAGCCTGAATGGCTGCTGATAGCACTGGATGTATAACGTAAAATGTTTACTCAAGATATTGGTCCATTATGTTAATTTATAGATATTTACTGGGATATGATTTGTTAATAAATTGTGGTAGCAATTATCAAGCCTTTTCCGTATGACTGGCTTTTAGTTTGAGTGGAGATACCAAGAAATTCTCTAAATGTTATTGCCTTCCAGGAACCGGGAGAATCGTGGAGGGAGGAGAGGGTATAGAACACCATGACGAATGGTATAATAGAACAAGGTTAGAATATGGTCCCAGGCTTCAGTTTTTGGTGAGGCTATGAGTGAAATACGAAAGTGGTGATGGCAGTTATGGTGGAAATGATATTTAGTTAGGGTAGGCCTAGAAGGACTGCCATTAGATGAAGAAAGGGTGAAAGGTATTCCAGGCAGGACTACTGACCCAGCTAGGACAAAGGTTTAAGCCTGAGAGTCAGCCATTCAGAGGCTGATGGGATCTAAGACCCATCCGTGGGACCTCCCTTAGGAGTAATGTGACATGTGGTCGGGTTGGTTAGGTTGAAACTGGATTCCACAGAACCTTGAGCATCAAGAGCTGAGAAGGTCACATTTTGCCAGTTGGGCAGTGGGGGATGCAGTAATTTGGTGGATTGGTTTTTCTGGAGAGATTAATCTGGCAGTTCTGTGTAGGCTAGGAGAGTGCAAGTGGAGAGACAGGTGGGTTAGCTCGTAGTCCCCTTTGTGGGTAGCCTAGGTTTTTGTGACATATCAGACTAGCCCTAAGCAAAGTTACTGTAAGTAAGTTGTTACCTTCCTTCTGTTCTGTTTTGTTTTTCACTTTTTCCTCTCCTGTTTTGTCTTCATTGCCTCATAATAGATGCTAGACAGTTACCTCTTACTGAGTTTGTGATTTTAGATACAATCCCTTTTTTAAAAAACTCACTTTAATAAGTGATTTTTTAAACAGAGCTTTTCTTGTTGTCTTTTCCTTAGAGGTTAATGATGAAATGGCAGGGAATTCAAAGTTTTGGACAGGGCATACTGCTCGGTGAGATCGCGCTGTGGGCAGGACCACCAATGAGGGTATCTCCCTTTGTAAGATTAAGTGTCTCTCAAAGTGTGGGCCGTGGGTAACCTGAATTAGAATACCCAAAAGTTTTGTTCAAAATGCCAGCTGAGCCCTTCTCAAGACCAAGTGATGCTAAAAGCTTTGGAGTAGGTAGGAAACCTGCCTCTTTGAACCTACAGCAGGTCACTTACACACATACTGAATTTTGAGAACCACTGATTAAGGCACTGTCATTTTCTATGGAATTATTCTAGCAAGTGGTCTTCTCAGATTCCATTTCCTGTATATTATGTCTTTTCCTTGCAGGGTATTAGAGGTAACATTCTCGGGTGGAAACCAGATGAATACTACATAATCTACTGATGATTTATTTATTTATGTTTGCCCAGTGTTGCCATCTCCCTCCCTCCGTTCCTTCCTCCCTCCCCTCTTCCTTCCTTCCTTCTTTCCTTCGTCTCTCTCTCTCTTTAAGATTTTATTTATTAGAGAGAGAGTGAGCAGGAAGGGGGCGGGGGACGTATAGAGAGAGGTAGAAGCAGACACCCCACTGAGCAGAGAGCCCAATGTGGGGCTCCATCCCAGGACCCTGGGATCATGACAGGCTGAAGGCAGAGCCTTAACTGACTGAGCCACCCAGGGGCCCCTGCCCTTTTTCTTATAATGAAATTGACTTCTTGTTGTGTAGTAAAGACAAAAGGTTCCCCCTCAAAGTGTTGGATACGGTCAACATAAGCAGCCCATCCTGTGTTGTTTGTGTTTAATCTGTCAAATCTAATTAAATTAAATTCCTTTTCTATAAAAGTGTCAGTATTACCAATGTCTGGAGTTGAATGATTCCTTTTCCGCTGTTGGACTGCTTATTTCAAACTCTTGTAATTATTAGGCTTGTCCTTAGAGTATGTTATAATGACCACTGAACCTATATTTTTTAATTCTAATAACTAGGTTTTTAAAATAAAGTTAAAATAGGAATTCTAGAACACTCAAAAGCTGGACAAGTTAGTGAAAGTGGGCTATTGTTGGGGGGAGGAAGGGGGATATTATTATGTATAGTTTACTTCTTGCTGACCTTGTAGTTTCCCTTTCTTTTACTGCACCTGGCTCTCCTTTAGCTTTACTGACCTTTGGTTAATATTATTGTTTTATTACTCACTTGGCTGATAAGCATATTAAATACTTAACAGATAAAGGATTTCTTTATATTCATATTAGGTGGAGTTAGGAATGGAATTCAAAAGTATTTATTCCTTACAACTATAGCATGTAGCATGCTACTTTTTGTTCTAGCTTCCTGGTTACCTTGAAATCTATCTTCCTTTCTTTTCTTTTCCTTTCCTTTCTTTTTTTTTCCTTTCCTTTTCTTTTTTCTTTTCTTTCTTTTCTTCCTTTCCTTCCTTTCTTTCTTTTCTTCTTTCTTAGAGATGGAGAGAGAGAGAGGGAAAGGGGAAGGGCAGAGGCAGAGGCAGAGAGAGAAAATCTCAAGCAGGCTCCATGCCCAGAGCAGAGCCTGATTGAAGCAGGGCTCAATCTCAGGACCTGAGATCACGACCTGAGCCGATTGATATCAAGAGTCAGACACTCTACTGACTGAGCCACCCAGGCACCCCCGAAATATTCCTTTCTAATGTGCCCATGCTGCTAATCATACTAAAATTAGAACCTCTTGTTTATGATATGAGAAGAGCAACAGTAGGAAGGAAGGAGTTTATTTGTCCATATTCTCATTAACCTGTAAAACCTAAGAGTTGTCATTGTTGAAGGAGATACATATGAGCAGCAAGAGTTTACTTTGCTTTTTAGGTGGATTAGTTCTCCACCTAAGATGCAAATGTGCATTCTATCTTCTTTCCTAAGAAAAGCATTTAACAAGGCAGATTTGTTTCTGATTTTTACTTTTTTTCCTACATACGTAGTTTTTAATTTGGGTTGTTCTCTAGTGACCTAAAAACGTATGTTTTTCAAAAGGAAAATAATTTTGTACTTAATGGTGTTTCAAGACTCCATCATAACACAGACTCATTATTCAACAAACTATACAGTATAGTAAGTTTGATGGGGACCATATAGCATTTTAGTGTGCAATTTAGTTGTATAAATAGCTAATTAGATCCCTTCAAGGTGGGTGTTAGATCCTCTTGGTAAAGGTTTAGTTAGTAAGTTTCTAAGGAGAAAGTAAGATTTTAAAATTTTGATTGTCAGAAATAAAATGCTTATGATACAGTATTACTACAAAGTAAAAAAGTCATTAGCCATAGCAAGAAAGTAACACTCAGTTGTTCTAGTTCTCAGTTTTCCAGAGATCATTTCAAATGTACCGTAAAGTTGCACTGTGCTTTTAGTTTTTAAAACAGAAGATCTGGGGATGCCTGGGTGGCTCAATCGTTTAAGCGTCTGCCTTCAGCTCGGGTTGTGATCCTGGGGTCCTGGGATGGAGTCCCACATTGGGCTCCTTGCTCAGCGGGGAGCCTGCTTCTCCTTCTGCCTGCCACCCCCCCTGCTGGTTGCCCACTGACTCTCACTCTCTATCTGACAAATAAATTTAAAAAAAAAAAAAGAAAAAAAAAAAAAGCCCAGAAGACCTGTAGCTTCTGCTATGAAGCTCAGAAAAGAAGATGTCACCATTTAAATCTGGACCTAGTAGTATGAAAGCTTTTAGCTGAATATAAAACATTTTTAACTCTTTTAAAGGCTAATCTGCATGTTTTAGGATTGTCAGTTCATTCTACCTATGTGGTGCTAGATGCATCCCCTTTGGAGTATTCTGTAATTTTTCATTCAAAGTTTTGTAAGGGACTTAGTGTGGAGAGTTATTAGCACTTGTCTCATTTGGTGATCTCCAACAGGATTTTGCCACTGCTAAGTGGGTTCACTGGTGCAGGATTTTGACTCTGATGAATAGTCATGAGGGGCAAATTCTTTACTAATCATTTGTTACTGTTGGGGTCTCCTAAAATGATCAGTCTTTGAAAATGGATAGATGAATGGAGTCCATCATAATTACAGCCACAAAAACATCTGCATTGTAAAATTACTCTCACTGCTTAATTACACATGAAGGTCAGTCAGACTGAGTGGAAGGTTGTTTTTGCTTTCTTTACATGCACAGACTTTTATATGATTTATAAGGCATATTCACACACACACACAAACGCAGGTACTTTGGGAGTGCAGTCTGAATCTGAAAATACTTTGTCAGCTCATGTGATACTGTAAAATAAGTGTTTCCCTTTTCCTAGCTTTCTTTTCTGCCTTTCTCTGCCCATTTTAAAATTCATCTACCCCGACACATTTCAGATTCAAAGTTAAACACTCCCCACGTGCACCATCACTCTCTAGCATACACATTTTTATACAGAACAAAATCTGCCTTTAACTGAAATGCATGACTAAAAAACCATCAGTTCACAAGTCCACATTGAATTCCTGATCTTCCAGACCTTCACTCTCTATCTTCCCCCCTCAGACAGGGGAGCAGTCTGCAGTCTTCAGCCGCAACTCCACCCTTGGTTTTGTTTTCTCCCCCTTTTGCTCTGTTCCGGTTGATCTCTACCTACACTAGTTATGAAATTGAAATTTTATATTGCAGAATTTCATCTTAGATCATATAGTTGCTTTTGCTGTTTTGGATTTTTTTTTTTCCTATAATACTTTCAAAAAGTAAAGAAAAGCTGGGGTGCCTGCCTGGCTCTGTTGGTAGAGCATATGAATCTTGATCTCAGAGTCGTGGGGCCTTAACATTTGATCGGCTTTTAAAAGCAGTGTTTCTAAACTGAGGTTGTTTTCAGAATTGTTTTTAATGCATTCTTAGTCCCCATAGCAAATTCCGTCCTAAGCAGAGGACACGTGTGGATAGTCCATCCTCTGTTATCACATTGTTTATCCAACAGAAGATTCCACGGGTGGAGGAGAACAGAATGTTACTCAGAAATAATTCTTGGAGTGTTAACATTTAGAGCAAAGCACTGAATAAAGCAGATAGGAATTTTGTGAGGATTACTGTGGAGATAGAAAATATTTTATAAAATGTTGTAGCACTCCCACAGTGAATAACTCTTGTGTAAAGGTTTATTTCCTTTTAGGAATACTGTCACTTAACCCAGTTCAGTCATTGCTTATTTTTAAAAATCCATTTAGTTTATTTTGACAAATGAATTTGTCAAAATATTCATTTGGCCAAAAAAAAAAGTTAGGTACTCTATCCTGTTTATTTTTTTGTTATGAAAAACTCTCACATTGACCTAGCAATATCCCTGTTTTCTTTCTCTTCTCCACAGAGCAGCTGGGTTTTTTTGTAATTCAAAATAGTATTTATTTCAGGGCATCTGGGTGGCTCAGTCAGTTAAGCACCCGACTCTTGATGTTGGCTCAGGTCATGATCCTGGGGTCCTGGGATTGAGCCCCACATTAGGCTCCACACCCAGCATGGATTCTGCTTGAGAATCTTTGTCTCCTTCTCCCCCTGCCCCTCCCCGCCGCTCACACTCACACATGTGCGTACTCTCTGTCTCTCTCTCTCAAATAAATCTTTTAAAAAATAGTATTTTTTATGATTTTTTTCTGTTTGATTTTTTAAATAGTACACGTTCATCATGAAAAAGTCAACAAGCACTGAAGGTTATAAAGTAAAAAATTCAGAATTAGCCAGCCAGCCAGTTCTTGTGCAGAGGCAACCCCTGATATTTCCCCACGTGACCTTCTAGAGACTTCCAGTGTGTATAAGCCTATCATTTCTTTTTATGCTTGCATAATATTCCAGTGGTTAGTGAACGACAGTGTAGTTAACTAATCTTCTACTGAGGAATATTTCAGTTGTTTCCTGTTTCCTGTTTCTCTCTCTTACACACAGTCCTGGCAGTGTTTTAAATGACGTTATTGCCTTTTTGGACGTTATTTTCGAGTATGGTCAAGGCTTCAGTATTTACATATTTTACATTCAGTATTTATTCAGCATTACTATTATTCAGTAGTATTCAGTATATATATGATATATATGATATATATTATTATATATATACTACTGAATTCCGTATTCAGTAGTATTATTATTATTCAGTATTATATTCAGTATTTACACAGAATTTCTTGACTTAATCTTTATCATTTAAAAGCTATTAGTTCTTGCGGTTCTTGCTTTTGTAATGGCATGTTATCCTGATATGAGTCAAGCCTCAACCTGTAGGCCAGGGGAGAGGGTCTGAACATGCAGGCAGGACTGTGGTAGACTCGGTGGGCTTTCACTTTCTACTTAGTCTTTCCTTATTAAAAGCTGCATGTCTGTTCAATATGTGATTGTGGATATGATTGGTTGGATAGGAGAGCTATGTGGTGATAATCACTTTAACGACTTAATATGGATAGGCCTTGAGCCAGAAGTGTTACTTTCCCAGCCCCCCCCCCCCACCCAAAAGGGTGGGGAGAGAGAAGAAATGTACAGGTCTGCAGACACAAGGCCCTCCCAGTGGCTGCACATATGGTTGTAGGGGATGAAAGTAGGGAGGTAGCTTTATAGTGAAAACTGCATATTAAAGTTATTTAAGATATGTCCTTATAATTATTTGTATAGCAAATCATTTGTATTTTCCATACCAGCTATTTAATTCCTCAGGAGCAAGGATATAATGCCTTATTCACCCTTTTATTCCTGGTGTGCCTACAGGTAGTGCATCCATATATTGACTGATAAATTAATAAATGAAAATTATGAAAAGAAAGTATAGAAACTACCTCATAGGGTCATTGTAGGGATTAAATGAAATGATATATGTAAAGTGAGTGATAGAGTGTCTAGCATATAGCAAGATCTTAATTAAATGTGAGTGGCCTATTATTAATTTTATTTCTTGTACCTTGTAGAAGGTCAATAAATAATTATTGATTTAATGAATAAATCATAACTTTCAAATTCTCTTCAAAAAAAAGTGTAGAAACATTTATATCCTAGTTATCAAAGTTAAATAGAAATGTCTTCATTTTTCCTAATCCGTTACTCATTTTTTTAAAAGAGAGGAAGTGGGGGAAGGGGCAGGGGGAAAGGGAGAGAGAATCTCAAGCAGGCTGCACAGCCAGCACAGAATCTGACACAAGGTTCGAGCTCATGATCTTTGGGTCTCATGACCTGAGCCAGAATTGGTGGTTTAATTGACTGAACCACCCAGGTGCCCCCCGCACCAATCCATTAGTCTTACTTAGGCAATAAAATATTTCTCAAACTATGCATTTAATCTGTGTGTATATTCTGTGCAAAACCCAACTAACTCACTAATCCTCAGATATTTTTATTGTGCTTGTTTAAAAAGAAAGAATATGGGGGCACCTGGGTGGCTCAGTTGGTTAGGCGGCTGCCTTCAGTTCGGGTCATGATCCCAGGGTCCTGGGATTGAGTCCCACATCGAGCTACTTGCTCAGTGGGGAGCCTGCTTCTCCCTCTTCCACTCTCTCTGCTTATATTCCCTCTCTCTCTCTCTCTCAAATAAATTTAAAAACCTAAAAAAAATGAAAGAATATGAATAAGAAGAAGAGAGGCTCTTATTTCCCCGCCATTGTAATAAAATCTGGGGTATCATTTTGAGTTCTTTCTTAACTTCATTTTCTGCAGTGGAAAGTTACGAAAATGAAATTTCAAAGGAATTATTTCAGCTTATAAGAAGCAAAAATATTCCTGTCGTTTTTTTAAAAACTCATGCTTTCCTTTGAAGTCATGCTCAGTATTCCAGTCATACTTTCGTGTGCATGCCTGTTACATAATGAAGCATGTGAGGCCGTCTTTGTCGTTTCTTCACATGTAGGCAAAATTAATCCACTGAAAGTTTAATAAACGTAATATAATACTTACAACTAATTTTAATTCTGATAACCTTTGAGACTTAAAAAAAAAGCTTTAAGTATTACTTTGAAAACGAGAAAGCAAAATATTCATGAGAAAATGAGCCATGTGATATTTGACAACTGAAAGTTTCAAAGCATTCGAGAATTTTAAATATATAATTATTGTTCTATAATTGGTGCCTTTGGTAACTTTCTGAGTATATTAGAGGTATTCCTGAAAAGGTTGGTTTGGTTTGTTTTAATAACAGTTTTGATGCCCTGATACTTTTATTCTTGCTGTCACCGGTGGGATTAATTTTTTTAATTAAAGTACTGCTCAGTTCAGTTCTACTCTGTAATAATATATATTTAGACCGTTTATTTTTATTTTTTAAGATTTTATTTATTTATTCGACAGAGAAAGAGGGCACACAAGTAGGCAGAGTGGCAAGCAGGCTCCCCACTGAGCAGGGAGCCTGATGCGGGGCTCCATCCCAGGACCCTGTGATTATGATCTGAGCCAAAGGCAGATGCTTAACCGACTGAGCCACCCAGGCACCCCTGTATGTTGGTCATTTTGATTGGAATCTTTACTATCAGTAGAGGAAGGAATTTTTTCAATTAAAGTTTTTTTAAGGCTCCAAAAGAGTAGATATTCTTAGTTGTGCCTCTGAAAATTCATTTACAGAGAAAATTTTTGCATTTGGGATGCTACCTGTGTACCAGTAGAGGTCGCTGTGCACCGATGAAAGGAAACGAGTGTTCCTGATGATGAGCTCGTTGTCCTAGAGCTAGTATTCATCGTTGGTATTTCTGGGAGTTGAACCACATTCCTTCCCCCCGCCTTAACAAGTTGCCTGCCTGCCATCATCTGAGAGATTCTCACTTGCCAGTTTTGCACCAGTGGAAGCAGATCCCAGTGTTTAGTGGTGTCAGGGCACACCTTCCCATAGGACACTTCCCATAGGACACACACCAGCTAAAGCACCAGAAATTCTGTTTTCACACACACACACACACACACACAATCACAGACTCTCGGTGTTTGAAGGAACTTTAAGATTCATTAGATTCAAAATTATTTTAACTTTTAATTTACTAACCCAAAATAGTCCCAGAGGAAGTTTAACTTGTTAAAACGGCTTCTGCCCTAAAACCATGGTGTCCTTATTTCCGAGTGTTTCCTTCTCTGAGCATCTCAACAAAATATTTCATAGGAATATGTGTGTGTATCCACACACACACGCACACACACACACACACAGTGACCGCTGTAGTTGTGCCTGCTAATAACAACGGAGGAGTTGGAGAGCCGAACGAATGCATGTCTGTCTGAAAACTGTCTTGGCACCCCGGCCGGAGAGCCCGAGCCCATCTGTGCACCTTCAGCTGGCCTTGCCCCATGTTGCAGGGTACTTGGAAGGTGGTTGGAAATGGCGATGAGGAATGTTGTGAATGGAGCCAGCCGCTAGGACTCAAGGAACGCTTCCGTAGACAGCGTGCCTGGGCCTCCGGTTGTAGAAGGAGAGTATTGCGCTCGGGGCCAGCGTTCTTAGTCCTTGGCACGCAGGGCGAGCTGCCGTGCCAGCTGCCCGGATCCTGCAGGGAGGTGGCCTGGACTGGAGCCCTGGCTCTGCCACTTGCTAATCCTGAGGTTACCCTACAGTTACCCACGCTGCTTCTGTAGGATGGGGTTGAGAATAGCACGGGCAGGATGCAGTAATTACGTTGGCAGATGTGAAGTACTTAGAACCGAGAACATGGTCAGTTCTCGGGCTGCTGTTATTACGCACACATTTTTCTAGAACCCATGCTGGGATATGGTAGCTGAATTCTTAGACTTTATTCTGTTCTTGACTGTTCTCTGAGGATAGGAGTGGTTTATTTTGTGTTTTCTCTAACCCTCACAGACATCTATATCAAGAAACCAGATGTGTATATCATTTTTAATGATCTAAGCATTATTCATTTTTTTCTTTGAAGTTCTCATATTAATTCAATGAATTTCCTTCTTTTGATGTAATACTTTACTCTGGAATTTTTCCTGTGGAGTATATAATCGTATTTCAGTTGCTGTTTTTAATGACTCCTATTGACACCTTTTTTTCCACTTAAGTGCCCTAATTTTAGTGAAAATCACAAGACATAATGTGTTTTTTTAAAAAACAGAATTTCTCTATAACATTCTAATTTATTATAGCATTTCATTCAAAAATCTATTAGGTCATTTCTAAGGCATTTAAATTCAACCCAGTTAAAAATTTTAAAACAATCACCTGGTCATTTATATAAAAGATCTCTCTATTAACTTTAAAATTCTATATAGTAAAAATTTATTACCCACATACCAATTCTGAGTGAGAGAAACAATATCTGACACATAAATACATAGACATTTTTATAGGTATGGATTTGGTGTTGAAAAGTAAGACCAGTAAATATTTGATAATTTTGTTTTCATTACATACTTTTAAATTCTATGCCCCTAAGCAATTATCCAGATAATCATCACCTCTTAGTAGATGGGATAAATCACTTATAATAAGACATTTTGGTTCCAGCTTGCCACAGTGTGTTACAGATATAGGAACTTGGAAGGCTGGGGATTATTATCCAGTGTGGTGTCTAACATCTGGGATTTCTTTAGGGGAGGGGTGGAGAGATTCTCTAGAATAGGTAAAGGGCCATTAACTAGAGAGCCATGTATTTCTTAGGTCAAGGGCGTTAAATGCAGTGTTTACTGAGGTATTTCTTGAAAGAACATACTTTATTAATAACCAGATATCTGCACTCACAGTTTTAAAGTAGTCCTGTATGTGAATACTCCTCCCTGCACACACACACACACACACACACACACACACACACACACCGTCCTGATACAGAACATCACATAGTACAGTAGGATGCGAGATATTTCTCCCATGCTACTATATTTTAACTGTTCAGTGAGCCAGCCATCAGAGAAGGAGGCAGGCCTTCATTCTGTACATTTCTCTGTTATATCAATATCTGTTATGAGTGGTAAATTCAGAACATTGAATTAAATCAATTTGTCAGGATACCTGGGTGACTCAATCGATTAAGTGTCTGCCTTCAGCTGAGGTCATGATTCCAGGGTCCTGGGATCGAGTCCCACATCAGGCTCCTTACTCAGCAGGGAGCCCGCTGCTCCCTCTTCTGCTACCCTGCTTGTGCTCTCTCTCACAAATAAATAAAATCTTTTAAAAAATAGTAAAATATAAAAAATAAATAAACAAATTTGTCCACATGGCCCAATGGCTAGGAGACAGGAAACTTTTGCTGGAATACACTGCGGTCTATTTTGTAAATCTTAAGTTACAGGGTTTTCTTTTTATGTAATACAATTTTCATGACTTTTCAATGTGTTCTATGCATTTTACAAGTTTAATAAATAAGACTATCAGAGGTGAAACATTAGTTTCCTAACTTATTTTAGTTTTCCAGAATGACACTGTATCAAGACAGGTTTTGTTGATAATTCTGTTCTGGATGCTTAGGAAATAGCTGAGACTAGTAGTTACATAACTAGTCAGCACTTTTTTTTCCCATTATATCCTCTCCCTTCTGTCCAGATGTATATACTTCATATAAAACTTTAAAGAGTTTTATTCTAAATCAGGGCATGAGAATAATGTGTAGGTGAAGAGAATAGCTTCGAAACCAGGCTCATCAAGGACATTGAACAAGTTCCTCGGTTGCCCTGTTTCTTCTTCTGACATTGGCAAGCCCCTAGTCGTGAGACCTTGGGCATGTCACTTAGTTACTCTGTTTCTTCATCTGTTTAAGAGGATTTATATCAGCACTTGATAGTGTGACCTGACATTTAGAATCGGACTGGCATGTGCTAGTGATTATTATTTCCATTATTATGTCAATTCTAAAGAAAAAGATGTTAGGACCACAGACATCAGGAGCACCTGGTCCTACTTGTTAATATTCATTCTTCAGAGAAAATGACCTAAAAATACCGAGGGAAATGGAATGGGGAGGTATCTTTAGATTTTTTTTTAATATTTTATTTATTTGACAGAGAGAAATCACAACCAGGCAGAGAGGCAGGCAGAGAGAGAGGAGGAAGCAGGCTCCCCGCAGAGCAGAGCGCCCTATGTGGGGCTCGATCCCAGGACCCTGGGATCATGACCCGAGCTGAAGGCAGAGGCTTTAACCCACTGAGCCGCCCAGGCGCCCCAGACTTTTTTTTTTTTTAAACATGAGAATTTTTTGGGTTTTTTTTTTTTAAGATTTTATTTATTTATTTATTTGACAGAGATCACAAGTAGGCAGAGAGAGAGAGAGAAGGAAGCAGGCTCCCTGCTAAGCAGAGAAACCAATGTGAGGCTCAATCCAGGACCCTGGGATCATGACCGGAGCTGAAGGCAGAGGCTTTAACCCACTGAGCCACCCAGGCACCCCTAAAGTCTCTCTTTTTAGCAGGATTTGACTTTCAGAAAAGCATACATTTTACAAGATACATATAAGATAATGTGCTGGCTAGGAGTTAAAGCCAGGAAAAGCCTCAGCCTCTGCAATCATAACTGTTTATTTAATTTGAGTGTAGCTGACACACAAAGTTACATTCATTTCAGGTGTGTAACTTAGTGATTTGGCAAGTTCATACACTAAACTATGTTCACCACAGGTATAGCTATCATGTGTCCTACTGCATGGCTATTACACTGTATTCCTTCCCCCGCCTTTTATTCCCATGACTTACTTATTCCATAACTGGGGGCCTGTGTCACTCTTTCTTCTTCATGCATTTTGCCCAACTCCCCTTCTGCCTTAATATCTTATTATTGTACATAAACTTCTAGGAAAGTATAGAGCAAAAAGGCAACCATTCAAGAAATAATGGAGCAGCAAGGACCCGAAGGACATAGGAGCAAGAACATCCTTTGAGAGCATTACGGCTCATGGTTCATGCATTCTCAGTCTGTCTGAAGCGTCAGCAGCAGAGACAAGGCTCTGGGGGAAAGGGAGGCTGCGTTGTGCAGAGGGAAGCTCAAAGGGCCTTCAAAGATCTGGCTCAGTGGGGAGTGACCGGGGGCGTCAGTGAGCGGAGCCAGCTCTCCGCCATCCCCGGGTAACCTGGAGTCTGATGCCGAACGCACTGCAGTCTTGCAGGGGACCAGCCCCACGGTTGTTGTAACACCACTGACCAGGGGCACGGGACTCTGCAGCCCTTAGTGTGGTAGAGTTTGTGCATGATGAGGGAGGGAGAGCAGGCTGTGAGGCTGAGTTTGGAGTACGGAGTCCGTTGGAGGTTCTTGAAAAAATTGGCCTTAGGACGTAGCAACCTTTATGGGTCATCAAAGAAAATTGGAGCTGGAAGGCCCTGGACAGATTATCTAGTCCATGAATAAGAACTCCAGTGTGTCAAACTGGAGAGAAGAAGGGAATTTGAAAAGCATTTGTTCCATAATGCACAGTAAAACTTTTTTTTCTGGAAGTGTATTGATATACCCTGTCCTGTTTCAGGTGTACATCATAGTGATTCTGTATTTTCATTATTATGAGATGATCCCCACAGGAGGTCTAGTTACCATCTCTCACCCTATAGTTATTATAAAGTTATTGACTATATTCCTTGTGCTGTCCGTACATCCCATGGTTTATTTTGTAACTGGAAATCTGTACCTCTTCATCCCCTTTTGCCTACCCTCCCAACCACAGCCCTCTCTGATAACCAACAGTGTGTTTCCTGTACCTCTGAGTCCGTTTCTGCTGTGTTTTGTTTGTTTGCTGTTTAGATCCCACATCCAAATGAAATCCTAAGATACTTGTCTTTGTCTGACTTGTTTTCACTTAGCATAACCCCCTCTAGGTCCATCCATGTTGTTGCAAATGGTAAGGTTTCTTTTTTTTCCCCTATGGCTGAGTAATATCCCCTTGTGTGTGTGTGTACCACATCTTCTTTCTCCATTCACTCATCGATGGACTCTTAGGTTGCCACATTCAAGCTGTCCCATGTCCTCCTGGTAGAGGGAAGATATGTGGAGTCTGATTATGTGCAAAAGAGTGTAGTAGGTTTAGGGTAGCTGCACGTACCAGGTGACGGCACCCACCTCTGCTTTGGTTTCTTCATCTGTAAGTCTGTAAGGCAGGAGTGCAGATCCCAACTGCTTAGAATGAGCATCAGGTGACGTTACGGTAAAATTTCCTTGGAAGTTTGGGGAAACGTGAAAAAGCTCTGTAAATGAATGGTGCCGTTTTGCCTACTTCTAGAAACCCCATTCTCCGCGTCTGGGAATTGAAAATAAAAGAGAACTTCCTCAGGCCCCCTATACGTCAATTAAGCAAAGGGGAAAGAGGCAGTAGAAATGGAGTTGCCAGGTTTTGCAAAGTAAAGCACGAGACACCTGGTTGAATTTGAATTTCAGATAAACAATGAGTGATTTTTTAGTGTAAGTATGTCTGAAATTCAGACTTACCTGGGCATCCTGTGTTTTGTCTCGCATCCCTAATGGATTAGAAACCCAGAATCGTGGTAGAGCCAAGACATTGACTGATGGCTTGATGTCCTAGAATGTGTAGGGGTTTCACCAGTGGCCTTGGTCTCCTTGGACTATTCTAGATAACCTGGAAACGTTGTTGCACTTTTCCTTCTCCTTCCTCCTTATTCCCAGAATCATGGAGTGTTGGCGTAATAGAGCAATTTGTGGTTGTCACTGTAATTGTCGAGTAACAGTGATGATTATTCTGTACTGACTACCTGATATACTAGACCCTTTACATCAATTATTTATCCTATTATTTATTTCCCTTCACAGACGAAACATACACTCTAGCCCAAGTAACACAGCTCACTTGGGTGAAAGATGGGCTCTGACTCAAGAGTGTCTCATGGTAAATCCCGTGTTTGTAACATCCACTCTCCATGTCTAGGATGTGGATGGCTTGTGACCCACGCCGTGCCAGAAAGTCACTGAGAGCTCGTCTCCTCTTCCTTCACTGTCTGTGACAGGAATCGCTCTTCAGAACCCAGAACTCCTCAGAGTGCATATTCTGTCACTTTTCTTTTCGGAGTTGGCCTTTGTTCGCTTTGCTTGCCTAAAACAACATTTGATCTTGGTAATTAAAATAGTGCCCTTTGATCCCTTCCGAAACGTTTAGGTCCCCTCCTCACATCTGTAGATCTCAGCATGAGCTCATGTCCCCCTCACACATGGGACAACTTGGAGCAAGACATGCAGGGGTCCCCAGAAGTGGGTCTGCACTCACCATTGATCTATTCACGACGCACAGCTTGTAAAATGAGCTGCATGGAGAAAGAATGGACTCCATTGTTGAAAAATATTTTACCAAGTGAATTTTGTTTGAAGTTATTTTTATTTTCTTTCAGCCCCATGACACACAACCATCTTCTCCATCTGATTTCACTTCTGCTGTGTTCTTAGCTGCAAAGATTTTAGAAAGATGACAGGTGGTTGACTATGAAATGGAGAATCTATTTTTATTCAGGATCATTGATTTAAGTTTGACAGATTAAAGGAATGTCGTGTTCTATTCGTTTATGGGATTAGTACTTACCCAGTAAGTTCTTCCAGTCTAGAAAATGTTCCAGTTCTCTGGTGATTAAAGATTAAGTTTTGGCCTAATTGAACTTGTAGGGCGATTTTAGTTACAGGAATTTAAAATTGCTGTGTACCCTGACCAGCTTCCTCTGTGTGCTCACTTCTCCTCCGATCATTTTGTCCCTTCAGCTCAGTTAAAAGCCTCTGAGGGCTTCCGTGCGGGCTGTGTCCTGCAAAGACATCTTTGTCGTCTTTCTCATTTCCTTAAGCTGCATTTGACAGCTGTATGTGACATTTGGGAAATTGCTTTCAAAATTGCATTTGGATTTTGTAGCTGATTTAAATACATACGAAAACTACATCTCTTTAAAGTTGTAAGCCGAAGGCCTTTGCATTCAGTATCTTTAAAGTAAGGAATAAAATGAATGAACAGCCACAGAGCAGTCCCAGTTTTAAGTATCTTTCGAGAACATTTTGGGCTAAGGGACATAGGAAATCCTCAAATGGGACTCCATTCGGTTCACCAGTATAAGCTGATACTACAACAATGCGTAGCTGTACATTTGAATTCGCTGAATTTCGAAATCTAGTTAAGATATATATTTGATATCATTTTTTGTGGAAACTATGGATATGGGGGTTCTTAAGTAGAATTGATAATCATTCAAGACAGAAGTGATCGGGAGAGAGATTTTGCACATTAATGCTAGTAGGCAAATATGGGAGGTCCGCGCACGCATATGTCAATAGTGATAATGCATATGGCTGTCCATATCCATGAGCTAATTTTTAGATATTGCTGGTATGCAACTTTCTATCTCTGTGTGCTTAGCAATGTTCCAGGCCGTGCCTAGTTCTCAGTAAATATTTGTTGAATTGAAATTACATGTCCTGGTTGGTGGGTTTATGTTTATTATCTCTAACAGAGAAATAAAAAGATCTTTTCTCCATTTCACTTGATATGCTCCCCTGATTGTCAAGGAATGTAGGAATAGAAAATTTGAGGTTCTAAACTATTTCAGTGAACAACAAAGATAGATAACATTTTAAGAAATACTATTTAACATCCTTTATAAGAGGCTTTTTCTCAAGAAGCACATAACTATACTTACTTCTTCACACACAGACACCAAGAAAATGAGAAAGCAATGCAAGAGATGCTGGTAAAATAGGCGTGTGAAGATACCATGTATTGTACTCTTTATTCATGAAATATATGTGTATATTTTTATCAGCATCTTTACATCAGTTACCTGCTTTTTTCCCGATGCTCTGGTTTTCCAAACCAAGTATGGTAGCATTCTCTAGATAGTTTTTTACAATAGAATGAGAAGTATTCTCCCCAGAAGTCAAAACTTCCTATCATTAAAAATTTGCTCTTAAGAGTGGGAGTTACAGAATAGCATTGACTTTGTATTCAAACTTCTCTGCAGCCATTATTATTGATAACAGTGAACATCTCTATCCCGGGTTACAGACATAAGTTATATCCTATGCCCAGTGACATAACAATAAAACTGTGCTCATCCAAACAAATAATAGATAAAAATCATCTGGCAAAGAACCATCCGCTAGATTCCACTTGTCCCACGAGGAGAACCGTATTTTTCCAGTAGGAGAAATCCCACCTTTGTCACTGAAATCAGTGAGGAAAAATAAATAAGAATTTGAGGTGTAATGGGTTTTGCTAGAATTTCTTCCCTTAAGTAAAAATCCTGCCTACAGAGCGATGTGACTGACAAAAAGAATAGACCCATGAGTAGAAATAGAAAAGCAGTTTGGAAAATGTGTTTCTACCCCGAAGTTAGTTAAATTGTAACTAACGATGCTGAGTCCAGTTCTGCGGACTTTTTTTTTTTTTAAGATTTTATTTACCCATTTGACAGACGGATCACAAGTAGGCAGAGAGGCAGGCAGAGAGAGAGAGAGGAGGAAGCAGGCTCCGTACTGAGTGGAGAGCCTGATGCGGGGCTCCATCCCAGGACCCTGGAATCTTGACCTGAGCCGAAGGCAGAGGCTTTAACCCACTGAGCCACCCAGGCGCCCCAGTTCTGTGGACTTTTTAATCCTCCTATTAATTTAACTACAGGGAGGGGACTGTATGGGGAATTTTATGGCTGAAAGGTTTAGGCCCAGGAATCTCGCTTGGTTACTGAGAGAAATCTGAAGTTACAGTTTAGGGGAGGAGGGGATCTTTTAATTTAATTCTCTAAAAACAATTTTATACTTCCAGTCGATGCAAACAGTTTTATTTTTTAAGCAGTCTTGTCGCAGTTCCCTTAGAATCTGCCAGTCTTGGTACCTTTAGCATTTGTGCCTCTGGTGGCAAAACTGAAATAGAACAGGGCCCTGCTGTGTCCTTGTCACACTTAACTTCTCGGAATTGCCGCAGCCTTCTTCGTTTTTGGTCCAGGACATGTAATATTGGAATTCACTTTGGCTAAGCCAAGGTCCTTTATCGCCCTACTTAAAATGAGGATGACCGTTAGGTCCCCGTTTGCCCCCAGAGATCCCCTGCTTCATGCCTGTTGTCCCGCTGTGATGACTAATAGTTCTTCTTTTCCATCTTGAAATGCTCTTCCACGCGCAGTGGATTATATGGTCCTCGTACTTTGACCTGTGAAATCCGATGGCTGCAGTAGTCACAAGGCAGACAACAACACATGAAATTTGAATGACTTAGAAGAATGGGAGTTGTCAGAACGCGGCAGGTTAATCTCCCAACTGTGAAGGGAAAGGCAGAAATAGCAGCCGGCTGGAGTCTGGGAGGATTGAGCAGATAGCTGAGGTCCCGGAAGGGCTTTGAACCTGGAGGTGGACATTTATCTCAACAAACGATTGAGGAGTGCCTGCCGTCCGCCCGGTGCCGGGGCTGGGGGCTACGGTGATGCTACTACAGGGAGCGCCGGGGAGCTGGCCCTGCCCTCAAGGCGCTGACGGGAGTTGTCCCGTCTGGCTCTGTCCAACCTGGTAAACAGGTCACGGTAAAACCTTACTTGGTGAAGCAAAGACGAAGGCTGGCTGTTTGTAGTTTGCATGCTAACCTCATAGCTTTAGCATGCTGCTTTATTGGGTCATAAACTTGGTGAGGAAACACCTGGAAGAACTTGAACCTCATGAAATCAGTTACGCGTCTGGCATGCCCGGTACCTGCTGTGCGGCCACCATGCAGTCCCTGCCCAGGGGCTATCGGAGTGGCCGCTGTGATGAACACCTGAGAACAGAAACAAGCTGGTTTACATCCCAAACCATTCGAATGGTCAAGTACTTATAAGAAATCCTGACTGATTTACAGGTTCTGTAGAAAAAGCTGGAAGGGTACCTCACTCCCTTTTATCCAGGAATCAAGCCCAAGGAAATACTTGCGTAAGTGCAAGCAAATGCATCGTAATATGCATTATTTGCATTTTATATACAGAACCTGAATAGGGATGCTCTCTCCAGGTGCTAAACATGAGATAGGTCTGTATATGCTGAACCCGAAGGTTCATACGCTGAGTGGAAAAAAAGCAAATTACAAGACAGTGTTATCCTGTATGTAGATTTTTGAAAAACCAGCAGAGAGGGTGCATTTGCACGTGTATATGAGAAAGTCTCAGGAGGTAAATGGCGGGAGGGAATAGATGGACTTTCATCTCCCGCGGTAGTATTTGCACAATCGTAACTTATTACCAGTATCATTTTAAGAAGGCTTTCATTTAAGATTTTTTTTAAATTAAAAAAAACAAACAGAAATCCTGACTGATTTAAAGGCACCTGCCCAGGATAACCCGTGGTTCTGAAACTCAGCCAGTAAAAACCAGGAAGTAGGTTCCAGAGGCTCCTGAATGGCCAAAGCAGCTGTGACAAGGTCTGCTTTAGAGAGGCACATGGGGCTGGGGGGCCTAGGCCCAGTACGACAGGTTTGGGCAGGCCAGGAGGTCATGGCCAAGACAATCGGTCAAGGTGGATGTGGCCGGGGTCTTGTTGTTAGGGGGTGTCAGGGCGCCTGGGAGCTGGTGGAGAGTGTGTGTGTGTTTCAAGGCAGATCGAAGGACAAGGCCTATGGGTCCAGCTTCCTCCTGATCTACATGAATGCAGACAGGGCTCTTCTGAAGCTCGTGGGTGCCTCAGAGAATGAATTCAGGTTCGTATCAGACGCTGCTCTGAGATCCTTGATCTTCGGGTCCGAAGTTAGTACAGAGGTGAAGCTGTAAGCTGTCCTGTAGGGCAGGAGATCTCGCCCATCTAGTCCAGCAGCTAGACGAGCCCACACCTAGTGAGTCCCGGCGACAGCCGCGAGCCCGTACCTGCCGGGAGCTCTGGAATCTGGTCAGGAAGCACAGAAACCAGCCAGCGGCGGTGCGTTGTATGGTGTCCAGATACTCCTCTTAGACCGGGTAGGATTTATGTTCCATGTGCACATTTGTAGTTCTGAACCATTATCTTATGTAGAACAGCCCATTTCTCAACACTGTAGATAACTGAGATTTAATGTTTGTTGTAGACTAGAAGTCATCTGTTTTCTTTACAAGTTAGTTCATGCAATCAGAAATTCAGATTTAACTCTGAGGCCTGTTTTTCTTTTCTTTTCTTTTCTTTTTTTTTCTTTTCTATTCTTTCCTGGTTGATTTTCAAGAGACCAACTTTTTAAGTTGGGGCAGAAGAGGGATGTTGGCTTTGGCCTTGGCTGCTTCTTGCATGCGTAGAACATTGAGTACCATTATTTTCCCTCTCAACACCAAGGGGCTTTCTGAATGGGCACTGCTCAATTGTGTTTTTCATTTGAAAACACTTTGAAATTCTTCCAGTGTCATTAAGAAAGCTTATTTTTGTTGAACAAAAACAGTAGCAGGTCTATTTTCCTTGAAAGTAAGTGCAAAGATGGTTTCGTGTCAAACAGGCGGTTATTAGGTCCCGGGAAAAGCATGAGCCTTTGAGGTTGATGGCATTCAAATCCAGTGTCTCCCACGGAACAGCATTCAGGGGGAAGGGAACACACTCGGATTGTCTGTGCCCAGATTCCCTTGTGTGACACAGGAATTCCAGGGATAATGCCTTCCGCAGCGGGCCATTTGGGGATAGCATGGGGTCCTGTATGTTGAGTCTTAACTTAGCACGGTGCCTTGTTTGCACTTGGATACTCCGGACTCTTATTTCATCCAGACTGTTTCTTCAAAGGCTCCTTCATGCTACAAGCTTCAGTCTCTGTAAGGAACATTTAGGAGCCACCCCTCCCTCCCTCCCAGGCCCCTGCTCACTGTGTGCCTGCCCACACCTGCCAAGCCGCCGAGCCAGACCTGGCCCTGACTTGATGGAGGACAGGAGACAGAGAACCACTTGGGTGCCCTTGGGCCCCTGAGGAAAGCCATGGAATATTCGGGAGAGGTTAACAGCTGACAGGGAAAACATACATTCGACATGACCTATTAAAGGGAAGGAGCTTGGGTTTCACTTTGGAAGATGAAAAATACCATAGCAAACTTGAATTTTCCCTTAAAAGATCACTGCTGACCTTCAGTAACCCTGTCTGGAAGCAATCACCCCCCCCCCACCCCTTAGGTCTCTGCATTGCTCTAGATGACAATTACTTGGGTGGATATTTCATTTTTCATTTTGTGTCAGCCTGTAGTTCGTGTGTTTATGTTTATATGTTCCTATCTGAGGAGCGAACAGAAGGCATCTTGAATATATTGGATCTGATGGCTCTTCCAGAATCTAAGTGGGAACTGGATTGCGAGCTAAGTGAGTCGCATTCAGACTTACTGCCGAAGCCCCATAGGCCATTCGTGATCCCTGTTGCTCTCCAGCCCAGCTGAGCCGCGTCCCTGCGCAGGGGCGGGTGGGGGGAGGGGCGGTCACTTGGCAGCAAGCCGTTGATGAAAGACACTTTTGGAAAGCCCTGAACATTCCTTTTACTCTCCAAGGAAATTCTATTTAAAATTTCCACTCTTTATTATACTTAGCTAAAAATATTCATCACATAGCCTCATAAGTGCTCCATTAGGCTGAATATTTATATATACATTAAAACAGCCGTGGCTGTATTTATGAAGTGTAAGGGAGCACTAAGTAAACGTCCTCTCCCACTCCAGGAAGAACCACTCGGCTGTGGAAACAGTGGTAGGATTGTGCATGTTTGTGTTTGTGGTGGGCATTTTTCTTTTCTCTAATTCGTTCTTTCTTTCTGTCTGGCTTTCTTTCTTTCTTTCTTTCTTTCTTTCTTTCTTTCTTTTTAAGTGCTGTTGTGCCTTCCTTGTGGAATGCAGAACCAGGGCCCAGAGGGGCAGGGAGCAAGTTTGGAGATAATGAGGGAGCAGAACAAGGGGCAGGTGTTGGTGGGGGAGGCCAGGAAGGCTCTGCCAGGAGCTGGGCCCAGGAGCTCCCAAGGGGGCAGGCGGGGGCCAAGAGCACCCTGTGGACAGAAGAGACGGGTCCTCGGGAGGACTCACTGGTAGAGAGTAAACACACGGTATGATACAGCCCCGATGCTGAGAGCTTGAGGATGAGCGGGGCGCAGGCTGTGGCTTTGTTTCATGTCGCCTGGCAGATGTGCGTGTGGCGGTCTTCTCTTCGTATTCTTCTAGAGGGAAACAGCCCCTCAGGGAAGGCAAGGAGTGGTGAGTTGTCTGTGGAAATTTCGTATTACTTTCTCCCATGCTTTCCAAATAGTAGTATTTTAGCTATGATCTCTCTAGTTTGGGGCAAGGAGGTAGTGTGTAATTTTCATTAATAGTTTCCTAACAACCAGGGGAACCTGGGTGGCTCAGTCGGTTAAACATAAGCCTTCGGCTCAGGTCATGATCCTGGAATCAAGTCCTGCATCAGGCTCCCTGCTCATCGGGGAGCCTGCTTCTCCCTCTCCCTCTCCTACCCCCCCCCTGCTTGTGTGCTCTCTCTCTCTCTGTCAAATGAATAAATAAAATCTCCATAAAAACAACAACAAACCAGTTTCCCAGAAACCAAAGGTGGGAAGTGGCAGTCTCCTATAATAGACGTCACACCCAGGGCCTGGATTTTCACAGGTAGCTGGGGTAGAGTGGGAAGAGCATTGGAAGACTGGGGTTCAAGTCCTGGCCCCGCCACCTGCCTTACACCATTATCACACCTGAGCCCCTTTCTCATTCACGAGGCTGCCTTAATCCTTGTCTTGCCCCACGTTGGGCTTTCTCTGAGCTCAGCAGAGTCTGTTCCTCACCCTTTGCCCCTCCCCCCACTCATGGCTGTACACACGTTCTCTCTCTCTCAATAAAATGAATAAGTAAAATCTTGAGAAAAAGAAAAAGTACAGGAAAAGGAAAAGTTGTAGCTATAAAGAATGAGCACATATCGGTCATCAGTTTGGCTTTAGGTTTTGTTTTATTTGTTCACCCAACAGATAAGTGAGTGGCCAGGCACTGTGTTGGGTGCTAGAGAAATCAAATGCCGCCATCCATTTAGAAGCTCTGAGCATAATAGTAACAGAAGGCAGGAAAGCATGGAAACCATGTGTACCCAGTGTGTTGCATGTGACTCCGTGGGCTCCGGCTCTGGCGGCTAACAGGAAGTCATCTGAAAGGCTTCATAAAGGAAGGTCAGTCTCACAATTTTTGAAGACGGTACGGGGGTGTGATTTCACAGAAAGAAGGTGGTGGGGGCAGGGACGCAAGCCTCAGAAAACCAAATGAACCTCTTTGGGAGGGTGAACCGTTGTTAAGTTTGATTCCAAGTTTGCTAAGGGGGAGGGGGGACAACACAAGGGAAATTGCATTATTTTGAGAAAGGAATGATGTAAATATAATGTGAGGGCGGTGCTACATGTTTGTTTGACTTTATCCATTAGGTTAGGAAAGATTAAAGGCAGGTCACCTATGAGTCTCAGTTACGTTTTCTTAGGAAATCAAAACACTTTCCAAGACATACTGCTTATTAACCCTAGTTGTGAAAGATTTATAAAAGGAAAAAACTACAGTGATATCCCAGAAAATCTTGGCTCTGGTTCTGAAAATCTTGAAATAAAATGTTTTCTGGAACATTAATTGGAAGACAGCTTGCTATCACCAAATTGTTAGTCTGCGGTAGAAACTCAAAACTGCTAACAGATGCCTCCTACAGATTTTTAAAATATGGAATTATTTCAGCCAGCTACCAAACCATCGATCTATGTAAGTTTTTAAAACTAGGAAATATGCGTATAAATCTACATAACTGTCCGACTGAGGAAAAGTGTTCCTCTCTGTACTATCTACCGTAAACATCTGATTTCCAAACTGAGCCTGGCTTTGACTAGAATTTAGCTATTTAAATTAACTCAGGAGTTTATCTAAAAGCAATTTACAGCAAGTTTTTTAAAAAACAGCATTTAAATTTTAGTCCTTGACTTCTGTAGTCTTTAATTACCTGTGTGACCTTGGGCGGGTTCCTTAGCCTGCCTCAGAAGTGCCCAGGTTCCTGTAAGAGCCTGCCTCCAGCCCGAGCTTGAGATTTGTACCATGCACATATCATCCACATGTTGTTAGAATATTTAGGAAAACTCCCCAACTAGTCACATCAGTTAATTCATGAATTGACCGAGGCATATGGGGCCGGGCCCACTCTACACCCACTTACGTTAACCATATTTGCTCCCATGTATAGTTAAATAGGGTGGGGGAGGCACAGAGAAGGCCTTCAGGAGCCAGACCCCACTTCCATTCACAGCTGCCGGTCAACCCAAAATAGGAGCTCGAGGGGAGACGTTAGCATTTACTCCCTGTACTGGCGGTGCTGGAGAGAGGGGCGGACTGAGGTCAAACACACCTGCCCCCCCTCCACCCCGGCACTCAATCCCGCTGACCAGGGGCCTCTCTAAAAAATAAGCAAATGTATCTTTCTCCTATTTTTGTAATAAAATTTTTATAATAAATTCTAATTATGGACCTCATAATATTGCAAAACTTCCCTTTTGTAATTTTTTAAAACTTCTGCTAAATATTAAAGATTATCTGTTCCATTGTGTAAGTAATTATAGATAAAATTGGGTCTCAGAATATGCAGATTCTATCTTAAAATACTTTAAAAATCGTACAAGTAATGCATATGTAGAAAAAAGTATAAGGTAGAGGCAAGTATGGAAAAAATAAAATCCTGAATCTGGACATATTTTTTTATTCCTGAAAGTATAGATGTTTGTTTGCCATATAGAATACATGAATGTATAGAATAAAACCCTGCAAAAAGAAAAAGGTTTTCACCTGAAACTAATGAAATCTTATGTCAACTGTACCTCAAAAATATATAGAGAGAGGTCAACATGAAAAATGTAATTGGAGAAAAGGATGAAATAATGTATAAATATTGGAAAAGCAGTTGTTAAATTATCCTCTTAATAAAAAAAAAAAAAAAGAAAAGAAAAAAAGAAAAGGAAAGAAAAGGCGCACCTGAGTGGTGCAGATGGCTAGGCATCCAACTCTTGATTTCGGCTGGAGTCGTGGTCTCGGGGTGGTGGGATCGAGCCCCACGTCCAGCCCCTCGTTGGGCAGAATCTGCTTGAGAGCCTCTCCCTCTGCCCCACCCACCTGTGCTCTTGCTCTGAAAATAAATAAATAAATCTTGAAAGAAAATAATAAATTTAAAACATTTTTAAAAAGATAAGCTTTTTAGCGAGCTTAAGACCGTGCTGGCTGGAGGAAGCATCTGAGCTCCGGCGCCCCCCCCCGAGCGGCGTGCTCCCGATCTTGCCAGCACTCACTGGGTTTCTTCGGGCCACGGGCTCCATCTCCCTGAGTCTCGCCGCAGACATGGGGATGCGGATGCCGGTGTGTCCAGGGCGCCGATGGCAGTTTATGGCGGAGACACCGTAGGAAGTTAGTGGGCAGCTGTCATCATTCGGAAGTGTGTGGGCAGGCACAACACTGGCCCTGAGCCCACGTGGCAGGCCTGCCACTCGCATGTGACAGTTTTGGGAAAACAGCTTTCAAAGGGTCCAGAGGTCAGTTCAGTGGCTAGACTCTCAAAGAGGGAGGCTGGCATGGGAGGGATCATAAAGTCAACAATGGGATCCTGCTAATGTTTGCAGAGTGAGCCTCATCCTGATGAAAAAGGATCGAGGTCTTTGTGCAGAGGACACTTTGGAGAGAAGACGCAGGGTCCCCGGTGACCATGAAAGGGTAGGACCACACTCTAGAAAGCCAGGCAGGAGGCTGCCGGTTGGCTTGAGATGCGGCTTTTGTCAAATACTGCAGACAGCCATGCCGTGTCTTCAGTGTGGCTCAGAGTGGAAGCAGCGAGGAAGGGCGAGGCCGGCTGCGTGGCGCACGCGGTGTCTTGCGAGACAAAGCTCAGGGTCGACGTAGGAGGGAAAATTCTAAGGAAGGTCAGAGGACAACGAGAAGGCCCTAGTTCTTCTCAGAGTCGCCCTGGCCTTGAAAAATTGCATCCCTGGGAACAAGAAGAATTTAAAGGTTGACCTCAAAATTGCTGCAAGACCCAGAAATTGTGGGGAGCAGGAAGGGATTCCTGTGCTCAGAACGAGGCAAATGTTTTGATTTTAAAGCAGAAGAAAGGTGTTTTTCCTAGAACTACAGGCCAGTGAACTTGTCATCATTCCCACCATCAAGCCAAAAAGAAATCATTAAAAGGTTTGTCAGCTGTTAAAGGGGGAGGTGGGGGGCGGATTCTGTGTCCCAAAGGCACTGGCGTAGGTTCACTAAGAATAATGCCTGCCAGAAATTAGATCGCAGCTTTTAAAGAGGGTCATCTGATTGGCAGGTGAAAAATGTTCTGGATGCTCTGTGTCAGGATGTGAGTGAGGTGTCTGAGAAAGTCAGTAAAAATCTATTTATGGCGGGACGCCTGGGTGGCTCAGTTGGTTAAGCGGCTGCCTTCAGCTCAGGTCATGATCCCAGCGTCCTGGGATCGAGTCCCACATCAGGCTCCTTGCTCGGCAGGGAGCCTGCTTCTCCCTCTGCCTCTGCCGGCCACTCTGTCTGCCTGTGCTCTCTCTCTCTCTCTCTCTCTCTCTCTGACAAATAAATAAAATCTTAAAAAAAAAAAAATCTACTTATGGCAAGGGTGGAGAGCAGCCTGGCTGGCTCGTACCGCCCAACTCAGAGCACTGGCTCCTGGACCAGCGTCAACCCTGGGGGGTGGGCTGCTTGACAGTAGCCCCCGATCTCACGGTAGAGCTCTGGGTGGGGTCGGGGAGGGAAACCCTCTACCTGCTGTTGCCGGAGAGCGTGGAGCAGAGATCAGAAGCCACATCTTGGCGCAGAGGAAGGAAAGCAAACCCAACTGGATGCAAAAAGAAGCACCAGGACAAAAAAGAGGGGAGCAAGGGACAAGGATACCTGGGAACAAGGAAGAGCGGGGCTGCCATAGAGGGTCTCCAAGGGGGTATCCTTGCCGTGGCAGCGACGTCTTCATTCACAAGGCGCGCTTACAGACTGGCGCTGGCCCATTTAAAGAGTCCAAAGTGGGAGACAGATTTCTTTCTTTCTTTTTTTCTTTTCTTTTTTTTTAGATTTTATTCATTAATTTGAGAGAGAGAGAAAGAACGAGCATGCAGGGGGAGGAGCAGAGGGAGAGGGAGAAGCAGGCTCCCCGCTGAGCAGGGAGCCCAACTATGCGGGGCTCGATCCCAGGACCCTGGACCATGACCTGAGCTGAAGGCAGATGCTTAACCGACTGAGCCACCCAGGCGCCCCAGGAGACAGATTTCTAACCTCAAATTGCCCTTGTCCATTGATGTATTACTGACTTGAATGAGGGAATGGATATCATGCATCATTTAGTTAAACCAATAGGTTATGTGATGGTGGAAGAGAGAACTAAAATGTTGTATGAGTTCTGTACCTGCTTTCGGAAAACTCAGCTGTCACAAGTGTGAGATAAAGTGATCCTGCTTAGGGGGAACCCCAGAGGGGTCACGTGGCTGATTCAGTCTGGGGAGCGCGCGACTCTCGACCTCAGGGTCATGAGTTCAAGCCCCACATTGGATGTAGAGATTGCTAAAATATATATATATATATATATATATATATATATATATATATATATAACAAGAAAACGGAAAACAAAAAAAAAACCATGAGGAGGAGGCAGAGGTTTAGGGTCAGACACAAGAGATGCTCGGATACCTGCAGCGGCAGAATGTGCTTCAAGCCAAGATGGGTGGTGATCCTTGACGGCGCGGACCTGCTCCACACAGATCAGCCCACAGCTGAAGTTTTTAATTCAGTTCCAGTTTGCATATATTAGAGATTTTATTTATTTATTTATTTATTTAACAGAGCGATCACAAGTAGGCAGAGCAGCAGGCAGGGAGAGGGGAAGCAGGCTCCCCTCTAAGCAGAGAGCCTGATGCAGGGCTCGATCCCAGGACCCTGAGATCATGACCTGAACCAAAGGCAGAGGCTTAACCCACTGAGCCACCCAGGCATCCCCAGTTCCCATACATTAAAGGACATGTTTGAATGTGTCCATAGAAGAATGATCCAGATTTGGGGGAGTCTGTGCAAGTCAGACGAGGGTGAGTGTGCTCACCCTGGAGAACATTTGTGCAGGTTTTCTGGCCCCTAAGAGTGGGCTTCTCTTGGATGACACCAGAGGGGTAGAGTCAGACTGCCTGGTCTTTCCTTAGAACCCTGGGGCCAGACAAAGGCACAATGTCATTAACTACCACTGACAAGTGATGGCAAGTTTCCTGGTTCTGGTCAGTGCTGCCATGACCATGACCTAAGATCAGATACTTGCCCTTGTCCTTCTGAACAGGCGAAGGGATTCAAGAGCCCTGGGAACTTTATTTGCACTGTGTGCCCATGTGGAGACCACAGTCCCCTGGCTGCTCCGAGGAGGGGTGCAGTGGGGGTCCATATTCTTGCTGGCAGGGACTGAGAGAGCGGTTTTCCTGGTCACAGGTGTACCTTCTAAACACAGCGTGTAAACAGTGTTAACTACGGGCTTCCCCCAAACATACTATAGTTGGGCCCAGTTCCTACATGAGGCTTCCTTACTGAGGATGCTGGTTTCCTGTGCTATGGGCTTGGCCCCAAAAGACTTGTTGTCGTTAACCCCAAGTGGCTCCCGTGGGTTTGCTTTGAGAATGTCAGGCGACCAGTCCTCCCCTCTCCCTACTCTCTTTTCCTTTCTCTCTCTATCTCTCTTAATCTCACTCTCTGTCACGGACACACATACCCTCTCACTTTTCCACACTCCTTACACTCCCACACATTCTCTCTGTGTTTGTTTAGAGAAAGCTTTGAGGAGCACCTTGTCTAAAGCAGTGCCCATCTCCAGCGTCTGTGACGGTCTCTCACGTACTCCACGCTTCCCTCCACTTGCTCTCATTCTCTCTCTCCGGGTGTGTCGGCTGCCCGAGGACAGAGTCTGTGCTTTATGCACCTCTTTGTGTCCAGCTCTTAGAACATCCCGGGCATGTGGTGAGCTCACAGTAATTCTCTGAAGGAGAAGAAGGAGCAAACTCAAAGGGAGCATTCCTACAGTCAGGAATAAGTAGTAAAGGATACACATTCTGAAAAACATCTTTGGTTCTAGATTTACCATGTTTCTGTGGAAATGAACACAACCTGTTCTGTTAGCTCTGTCTCTCTCAGGTACCCACACTTCTGACTCCCTAGTCGGGTGCTCAATAAAATGGAGGATGGCCAATTAAATTAAATTTCAGATACACAACAAATACTTTTTAGTACATGTATGTCCCATGTGATTTGGGGGACATACTTACACAAAAAATTATTTCTTGTGTATTTCCATTTGCTATATTTGGCAACCCCTACCTCAAGTTCCCTGATATATATTGATTTGTCATCTTTTAGAATGGGTCCGTGTTCTTTACAGTGTTCCCAAAAGAAATCAGCTCTGATGTCAGCCTTCCCCCCAAATATGGCACCACTGAGTAGAGCCATGGTTCATTCAGAACCTTTCTTGAACTGAAATACGTATGATGAACGATGTTTATGTATGAATCCCCCTTAACTCCTTCTCCATTTCTCCTACTCAAGGAAACATTGACTCCAAATGATAGGGACTATTTTAGGAATAACCTTGAATCCTTTTGACTTATTATTTAAAATAAATAGTTTTCAGGTTTGTCCTTTACTAGTGTCACTAACCCTAGAAATGACTTGAGTCACCTCTCTCAGCGAGCTGCAGATTGACTTTGAGATTGGGGGTGAGTGGCTAGAATTTAGTGGTAAAAAATGAGAATTATGGGTTTTATTTCACTCCAGAGATATATTGCTTCGTTTGCAAGAGAAGAGGTGTCTTAGACCCAAGAAGGCCTTTCTAAAGAGACAGAGAGCAGAGTGAGAAGCTTACCTCCCTACTAGAAACCACCCCCCCAAGCATGGACATTGTTAATAGTCAGTTGACAGTTTCATTTTTGCACAAAACAAAACAAAATTGAACCCCACTGACCAGGTCATTTAAAAAGTTGTAGTTAAAAGCTTTTTGAGAATACAAAGAACTGTATAAGTGAGAAATGAGTACAGGCACATCTCGTAAGTATCGTGGGCTCAGCTCTAGACCACCACAATAAAGCAGATATCACAATAAAGTGAGTCATTCAGATTTTTGTCTCCTCGTGCATATAAAAGTTACATTATCGCTATACTGTAGTGTATCAAGTATGCAAAAAGGCATCCGTTTTAAAAAACAATGTATACCTAATTTTAAAATACTTTATTGCTAAAAAAAAAAATGCTAACCATTATCCGAGCTCTCAGCAAGTCATAATCACTGATCATAGGTCACAGGAACAAACATAACAATAATGAAAAAAATTGAAATATCGTGAGGATTACTGAAATATGGTGCAAAGACATGAAGTCATGAACTGCTGTTGGAAAATTTGCATCAGTAGGATGGCTTGACCCTTGGTTGCCCCAGACCTTCATTTTATACAGAACGCAGTATCTTCAGAGAGCAATAGAGTGAGGTATACCAGAATATCCCCCACCATATGTCTAGTTATTTAACTGTAAAAATGGCCTAGGCAGTTTAAGAAATATCAGAGATATGTCAGTGGACTAAATCACACTTGGAATAAACCAATATCCACTGAAATACTTTTTTACACTATTTTTTAAGCTCTACACCCAACATGGGGTTCAAACTCACAACCCAAAGATCAAGAGTTGTATGATCTACCAACTGAGCCAGCCGAGGGCCCCCTCTACAGAGATACTTTTTAGATTATTACTTTGAAATGTAATTGAGGATTGATATAGTTTTTTTTAAGAGAGAGAGAGAGAGAGAGAATCCCAAGCAGGCTGCACACCCAGTGCAGAACCTGACATGGGGCTTGATCTCATGACCCTCAGATCATGGCCTGAGCCAAAATCAAGAGTCAATCGCTCAACTGACTGAGCCACCCAGGGCACCCTGATAGAAAAATTTTTTTAAGAGAAACCCTAACATACTACCACATCTAAATTATAGCTTGAGTTTTCATTTATTTTTCCTACCTATGAAATAAATGAAGAGACATACGATTTCCTCGGCTTCTTTGATGGTAGTCAGGGATCTGTTGTCCACAAGTCTGATGTTCCTGAAGCATGGTAATGAGTGGAGTATGATGCAAGTGGAAGAGGGACATGAACACCCGTCTTGCTGTCACCTGGGACCTCCTGGGGATGTATGAGAACTAACAGCCGTGGGTTGCCTTCTCTCCTGTGTCGGGACTCGGTGCCCTGGGCCGTTGCTGCCACGGGGTGTGTTGGTACGAGCCTGGCGATGCTATGTAAACCTGGGACAGCTTCTCCCGAGTGGCACCCTGTTGAGCACCCTGGGAGATGTTCCAAAGAGGAAGCTAGAGCAAGTAAAAAGATGTGCAACTTGTCATCATTCCAGAGAGAAAGCAAGCCAGAAATTTTGACCACATTCTTGGCAACCAGATTCTCCAGAGATGATCCGCTCACGTGCGCATGGCCAAACCCAACCGTGGGTTCTGGAGGCAGAGGAGCTCTTGTCAGACTGGGTTTCTCTTACCGCCTCACAGACATTTCCTGTCCCCCCACCTGCACCGCACCAGAGACCCTCATTGGGGGATGAAATGTTTCCTGAGTTGAGGAAACATCACCAAAACGAGGACAGACTTGGGGTTCCAGTGTAGGCCCTGCTCTGCAGGGGCAGTAGGAGCCAAGAGGGTCTTACCCTCAAGGAGCTGGTGTGTTCATCTGTGACGCCTGCTTGGACGTCGGGAAGGGGAGTGAGGTCCTCCCACCGCCACACTGCAGGGAAAGGTCTGCAGTCCCCAGTGGGCCCCTTGCCAGGGGTTGCCAAGGCTGGCTCAGCTCAGGCAGTCATTTAAGGAAAAGGGTAGAGAGTTAAGAGCAAGGTTGTCCGAAGAGGCAGGAGTATTTTCTTTGCAATAGCCAAAGAGGACACAGGATTTTGACTGTGTTTAGTGGCAGGTGGTTGGTAAAGTAAGGAGCAGGGTTTTTTTGAAGTTATAGAAAGACACCTGAGGGGCTCCCAGCTGGCCCAGTCCATACAGCATGCAACTCTTGATGTTGGGGTCATGAGTTCGAGCCCCATTTGGACACAGAGGTTACTCTATTTTTTTTTTTATTTGTTATTTATTTGACAGAGATCACAAGTAGGCAGAGAGAGAGGAGAAAGCAGGCTCACTGCCGAGCAGAGACCCCGATGCGGGGCTCGATCCCAGGACCCTGGAATCATGACCTGACCCAAAGGCAGAGGCTTTAACCCACTGAGCCCCCCAGGTTCCCCCAGAGATTACTTAAAAAAAATTTTTTTTAACAAGACAACTGAATTTCCAGCTTTTAATCAATTTTCTGCGTCTCAAAATGGATATATTTTTCTTGTTGTGTAATACTCTGTCATAAAGAGTTTATAGGCAGGGCTATGCTCAAGTTCTCCTGGGACCTGTTGAAATTTTGTTATCTTAGCTCCCCCTGTCTCCCAGCCAAGCCACTCATGCCAAGAATACCTACCCCTGTCTTTGCCTTCAGTCCAGATTCACCCTGCTTCCTAGCCGTGGGTGTAGACTCTGCTGACCCATCCTTCTGCTGGACCCCAGCAGCTTTAACAGCTAACTTACCAACCCTATACAAGTGATAATGTACAAACAACTGAGAGGGGTTTGGGGGGGTCCTATTTCTCAGTATATATATGATGGGGGAAAAGAGGGAGAGACTTAGACAAGAAACTATTTAGAATCACCTTTGTTCCTGACATTTTTAGAACACCTAACACCAGATGGAAGAGGAGATTTCCTCTTGAATTAGTATTTATAAAGTGGATCAAGCTTTCCTTTTGTACACATTATAATTTCAGAGAGGGGGTTCCGTTTTCCAAAATAGTGATCCCAAATGAAGAGCATTAGGTATCAATGAAAAAAATAGCCCCTGAGTTCCTAAGCAAGGAGTTTCAGTGCAGGGACTGCCCAGGAGTGCCTGCATGGGTCCGAGAGAGGCTGCCTGGGTGGCCCCTCACTGGACCTGATTCATCACGACTGCTTCAAACCACTATAGGACAAGTCTGTCCAAATGTTAAATCAATGGCTTTCAAACTGTATGCCAGGGTCTATGAGGTAGGGCCATGCAGGGTCCTCCAGGGGACTGGGTGGCCAGCTCCTGTCCAAGCCGCTCGGCATTTATGTGTCTGACACGTTGGGCACTCACGGCTTAGAACTAGAAAACTGATGATGAACTAATGCTTACACCCTTTAGCATTCCTGGCCCTAATATGTATGACGTTAGCTATTCCAAGCCAACTCTGTAATTCTGCTAAGGCACAGATGTGAATTAACCTTTACTGCAAAGCAAGTGGGCAGCTACGTGTCACTTTGCTGGTCAGCTGTGGCCCAGGGGACCCCCTCCACATCTGGGTCTCCATCTGGCCTCTTTCTACTCATTATCACAGACCTGTTTTAGGGGCAAATTGCATACTGTCATGGGATTTGTAATTTGGGGGTCTGGTAACATCTGAGAAGGATCCTTCTCTGATGTTGAAGGTCTTCTGTGAAAAGGCCCAGGGGCCCGGACAGCTAGATGGAATGCAGGTGCCATAGGCCAAGCGAGGTATGGGATGTGTTCTAGGATGTTCCACGCCCTATCACCTCGCAATGGGCGGGAAACAGGCTTGGTACCTGCCGGCTCTCAAACATTGCAGATGAAGAGATTTTCTTATCCAAATTCCTGATCAGTGCTCCTGAGAAACAGGACAGCAGAAAGGAGTCGCGATCCATACTTTTTTTAAAAAGTCATAGCCCATTCTATTCTGTGCTGTCACATTTGCCCAAGATAGACGTGCCTGAAACTGTGCTGCTTGTAGAAAAAGAGTGTCGCCTGGTTGTGCATTCACTTGGGTCGTGTTCGGAGTTCTCCGTGAGCTTGTTAAGTAAGACCCTGTGCCTTCCTCCCTGAAGTCAGAGTTACTCCTCAGGGTGCCCGGGGGGCCTCGGTTAAAGCCCAGGCTGATGGTGGACGTTTTCTGTGGAAAACTGGTCCTCTCTGCGCTATGGTCTAGGTAGAGACGACCCCACTTGTTGCATTCGCTGCTGTCGCACTGTGCTTGTTGTGTGGATGTGGGGCCCTCCTGCCCACCTCAGTTTGTTGTTGTCTTTAAGTTTTGTTTAATTTAGAGAGAGCAAGCAAGTGCGCAGTCTAGAAGGGGCAAAGTGGGAGGGAGAAGGAATCTCCGGCAGACTTCCCGCTGAGCGCAGAGCCAGAGGCAGGGTTCGATCTCATGACTGCGAGATCGCGACCTGAGCTGAAACCAAGAGCCAGATGCCTAGCTGACTGGCGCCCCAGTGCGCATCCTAGTTATCTCACATGCACACGAGAGAAAGACTGGGGTATGAAGGCAAATGCACGCAACTCAGATAATTTACCAAACAGGCATGAATGCATTTCCTGGTTACGCCTTTCCAGATGCACATGAAGGATCCTAGTCTCTCCCCCTTCTTTTTCCTTTTAGTTTCACTCAGGCAACCTTCTGGTGGTTCCTTTAAACAGCAAATTCCTGATTTTAACTATTTATTCTAGATAAGGAGGTAAAGCGTAGACGTAGAAAGCAGAGATCTGATGCAGCCGTAGCTGAGTCCACTCCAAGGGGCAGCCCATGGATGTGGCAGGTGGGGTCTCTGGACATACTCTTCCTGCCACCTGTCCCTCCAGCCCTGGGGCCTTGCTCCTTCAGGGCTCGATGTCCTGAGAAACTCCAGTGGTCACCTTTCCTCGGGTTGCATTTCTGGCATCCAAGAAAAGTGAGTGGCTTGTCATTTCCTTGACTAAGTCATGTCAATTCCTTGCCACTAATTCAGTTTGCAAATTAGTTTCTGCAGCTATTAAAAAAAAAAAGAAAGAAAAGAAAAAAGCATCTGCTCAACTGGGTGGCCATATAGTCTCTCCAACTCAGTTGTGATGACAGCTGAGGACACCAGATTGAATTTGCTTTAAGCAAACTGATATATGAAAATTGAAATTAAAAAAAAATGGATGATTGTTCACTTTTCAAAAGGTTCCTTTGTCTTATGGAAAAGATTATAATAGGATTTCTTTTAAAAAAGATTTTATTTATTTGTTTAAGAGAGAGAGAATGAGCAGTGGGGAGGGACAGAGGGAAACAGAGAGAGAGAAGCAGACTCTTTACTGAGCAGGGAGCCCTTGTGGGGCTCGATCCCAGGACCCTGGGATCATAACCTGAGCCGAAGGCAGATGATTAACTGACTGAGCCACCCAGGTGCCCCTACAATATGATTTCTTTAAATACCAAGTTTTTCTAGTACTCTAAAAATGAAATTGAATCACTGTGCTGGGTTTCTAGAGTTTACTTTATGCATGAAGGTGGCATGCCTATAAAGAATATTAAGTCTTGTAAGTTAACTTTTTTTTTAAATTTATTTATTTGTCAGAGAGAGAGGGAGAGAGAGAGCGAGCACAGGCAGACAGAGTGGCAGGCAGAGGCAGAGGGAGAAGCAGGCTCCCTGCCGAGCAAGGAGCCCGATGTGGGACTCGATCCCAGGACACTGGGATCATGACCTGAGCCAAAGGCAGTTGCTTAACCAACTGAGCCACCCAGGTGTCCCTGTAAGTTAATTTATAAGTTTTTGGGTTTTTTGGGGGGATTTTATTTATTTGTCCAAAAAAGAGAGGGAGAGTGCACAAGCAGGGGGAGGGAGAAGCAGGCTTCCTGCTGAGCAGGGATTCCCAGTGCGGGACTCCATCCCAGGAGTGTAGGATCCTGACATGACCCAAAGGCAGACACTTAACCACAGAGCCACCCCGGAGTCCCTAACTTTGAAAATTATTAAAAATGTGTTATCTGATGGGTTCAAGTTTACTAAGTAAGTATTAATGGTTTTTGCTCCAACCTACTAGTGGAGGAAAAAGTACTTCCCACCGGTGACCATTTGCATGTGCCAAATTAAAACCAAGGGCAGTACATCCTGGGACCTGCCCCTCATTGATCTTACAGTGTCTATTCTTGGAAACCCAAAGTCACACCTGTTAACCTTTAAGCTAGAAGGAGAGCTGCCTAAAGCAAGCTCCCATGTAAAATTCATTCTTATTTAGCAATAGCCCGGAGCTTAGAGCCTCCGTGCAGTTGAGATGATTCTCCTGCCAAGGGAACAAGTGTCAAAGGCCTGTTTCTTACTCCAGAAGGTCTGGGCGATTGGAGGTGCAGCGAGTAGACTGTTAGACTTCCGGGACGGCACTTAGCTTATTTCACTTCCATTCCTCCTGCCCTTTGCTGAATAGTTGTTGAGAAGCCCCGTGCCAAGGAGTGGGGCTCCGACAACATCAGAGACAGACCTTGCCTTGGATCGCATGGAGCCTGCTGTCTGCTTTCCCATCCTGCAAATGTGGGAGCCTATCTTAAGGGCGTAGAATGGTGCCTCTGAAAACCTGCTCTTTTCCTCTTGCTTTCTGCTCCTGCTCTTCTCCGCAGCCTCCACCCAAGTTCAAAGCTTCAGGGTGGCAAAGTGAAGACTTACAGGTCACATGTGAATTGTTAACAGAGATCCCTTGTTTTCCTTTTAGCTCAACAAGGGCATACACTGAATTTTTTTTTTTTAATATAGGCGTACTCAGGGTTGTAAGTTCAAGCCCTGTGTTGGGCTCTACGATGGATGTGAAGCCTATTTTTAAAAATGCACACTGATTCCTAGTGACTTGCGGTGATTCTCTCCTGTACACAGGAATGGCCCAGAGGGAGAATAGCGAGAAGGAAGGAGGAGGGAGGAGGGCGGGCTGGCCGTTGCGGTGGGGTGAAGGGGAGAATCCTGGCCCCGTAGTGCTGATGCCTGATCCCTGAGGAAGGTGAGAGGCTCCGTCGGTCACAGAGGAGCTCAGAGTCAAGGAGAGGAGGGAGAAGATGCTGATGGGAGCCGAGCTCTCCCAGGCGTACGGACCAAGGGAGTCGGGCGACCGGGCCCTCGCCCCTGAGAAGGCCTCGCAGACGAGGCAGCTGTTACGTACAGTGTCTTTGGTGGCTTCCTGAGCAATCTCAAGGTAGACAAGAGAGGGAATAGCATGCCAGGCAGAGGAAATGGAAACCTTCAGCCTCGCTCCTGGGTGGGTGAGCATCAGTGCTCTGCCCTCTGTCGCCAGGGCTCCCTGAGAACCTGGGTGACAAGCAAGACTCCATACCCTTCCTGCCTCCTGTTGATGGACACTGCACTCGGCGCCTCACTAAATCCCTACAGTCAGCCTCGCTGGTGGGTACTGATCCCCATTTTACAGTTGTGGACACTGTAGCCACCCAAGAATTGCCTGCCGAGTCAGTTCCGGGGCGCACCCATTAACCAGTGTGCTGAACTGTGTCTCCCATAGACGGGCTCCCCGGGCGGGTTCTGCCACATCCCGTGTCTACACCCGCCCGCTGGTTCACAGGAGACCGGACTTCACCGCCTACGGAAACAGCCCAGTCTGTGGTGGTCCGGAAGTCTGTTATCTTGCGTCATTCAAAAGTCAGTGTTCTATTTGGCTCATTCATGCCAAATGGCGTAATTTTCCAGGATATAATATCTGAGAGATTTGAATTATATGAAAAAGGAACATTCTAGGACATACAGTGTTTTGTTGGACAAGAGATCAAAATGTCATCTAGATTTCCAGTCTTTGTGTGCCCTTGGGCAAATGGGACACATCTGAGCTTCCATTTATTTTAAAGTTTAGAATGAGGATTTTGTGCCCCGCAATTCCTTAGGTCTGTTTTAGCACTAATATGACCGTTCTGTTATGTTGGGATTATGTATGCACAAAGATTATGTGCACAATATGTGTGTGGATATGATACAGGAAAGAAAACATGATCTCAGTTTAATGAAGGAGGCCTGGGTCCCTCATCATAGAGATAAACTTCCCTAGTAGGGAATAATTGCTTTTATTTTATTTTAATTATTCTTACACCTGGTACTGGGAAAGAGTTGACTTTGTACTGCTCTAATCTAATGGGACGTCACTCCACACATTTTAAATAGGTTTTTAACTACAGAACAATGAAACATTAGCCAGTGATGTTAGAACATGTCTGCACACACTGATACTTTCAGATCTGTGCCAGCCATCCTGCTCCCATATGGGCTGGCCAGACGGATCAGCTGGACGAGGCAGATTGGGGCCTGGCATCCATGAATAACTCTGGCACTTTCCTTCCGACGCGGCAGGGCAGACTGGTTGAGCCGTGGATCTGAAAGTCTGTTTGCAAGGACATGGTTTTCTTGGTGTTGCTCCATCCCTCCTCGGTTAGCCCATTGGTGATGAATCCAATGGATTCGTGCAGGAACAGATCACTCTCTGGGTAGGTTTTCTGTGGCTGGCTTCGTAATCTCACGCCTCCTCCTTTTGGGGAGAACCAGAGAGACAGACGAGGGTAGTGAATTCTGGTCGGTCAGCTTTGCTGATTCCTCGCAACTCTGATGAGAGTTTTGCTGCAGAAGAAATGAAGGCAATTAATTAAAAAGGGGTCAGAGCCTCTCCCTAGATTCTCTTTCTCAACTTGTAATTTAGAAACGATTCTTGAGGCTTTCGGCAGTTTCCAGCCCGCTGATGGATAGGTCATTTGGAAATCAGAAGGCATTTACTTGAAGGGGGTAAAATGCAAAATAGACCACAAAGCCTTTACGTTGTGATTGAAGTTGAGTTCATTTCTGTTTCTTCATGCAGCTCGCTGCCTGTGGTGGGTTCTCTGAGGAGACCCTCTGCCTCGTCCTTACTCCTTCCCTCTTCTGCCACTTTATAAAAGACCTGGAGACCTGGCCACTCTGTCTAGAGCAGGGTTTCTGCAAGTAAGAAAGGGTACAGCTGTTCTGGGAGATGGTGGCCTCCCCTGCTGTCCTGGTCACCGATGGCCCCTCCTCAGCAGTCCCAGATGTGGGTCACAACACTGGTAGCCCAGACATATCTGGGGGGAAGCAGCCTGTCAGAGGGAAGGCACAAGACGCTTGGGATCAGGCACGTTTTGCTTGAAGTGCATCTCTGCCACCTTGTGTCACTTTGGTCACTTAATCTCTTTGAACCTGTTTTCTGGTTTGCAACATGGGATTAATGAACCTCTGCTTTGCAGGGCTGTTTGCATCGGCTCAGGGAGGCATGTCTGTAAGTTACCAGGAACCAGCAGCCGCTGCCCCCCACCAGTCGATTACGGCTGGAGAAGGACACCTCCGTGTCCATCTGCCTTAATTATGCCCGTTTTATAAAAGAATGACCGCAGTTCAAAATTAAGTTGCAGCAAATACATCATTAATGGCAACTTGAGCTGCAGAAAACTGGTTCTAGAACTTTACCAATCACCTTCCACTATTAACTCACCTCCAGACACTACCGTTGTCTCAGTTTATTTAAAAGAAAAGTCGTATTTTGTGCCATGTTGTCATTGACAAGTGAGGGTTTTGGCCTCCTGCTCTTTACTATGAAATTATAGCCATTTTTTAAAAGATTTTATTTATTTATCTGACACAGAGAGAGAGATCACAAGTAGGCAGAGAGGCAGGCGGAGAGAGAGGGGGAAGCAGGCTCCCCGCTGAGCAGAGAGCCCGATGCGGGGCTCGATCCCAGGACTCTGGGATCATGACCTGAGCCGAAGGCAGAGGCTTTAACCCACTGAGCCACCCAGGCACCCCTATAGCCATTATTAAGGAGGAGAGTGAAGCCCACGGGTAGCTGCAACGGACTGAGCCGGCTCTCGAAGGAGTTCGGAGCAGGCTCCCCGTGAGGAGTGACTGCTCAGCCGTGGACTGCAGAGCCGCTGGGTGTCCTTTGTGATGAGGCTTCAGATAGAGCAGCTTGTGTTGGGATCTGCACCTGAAGTCAGAGCTCCGTGGCCGGTCTAGACACTCGGGCCGCGTGGTCCAGAATATACCGGAACGGCCCACGCAGAGCATGGAAAGAGCAGGAGCGGTGGCATCCAAGCCAGTATGGCTTGGGACCCCCCGCATGGCTCTTTGCCACATGACACGGGGCAAGACACTTGTCCAAACCTCAGGTTCGTCGTGGAGACGGCTGGATCTGTTCTGCGAGACGGGCTTCACAAGCCCCTTAATCGGTGAGGGGTGATGGTAGCAATGAAACTGGGCAGAAGAGCTGAATCGTCATAACAAATAACAAATTCGTTGATATTCAGTGTTACTAGCCAGAGACACCGTGTGGAGAAGAGCCAGCCCTGGCCAGGGACTCGGGACCTGGTTCTCGTTCCCGCTTGTTGGCTCGGCCACTTGCATTCCCAGGTGACATTGGGCAGGTCACCTAAGCCCTCAGATCTCCACTGCTCCACGTGCAGGCTGGGGCCCCCTTATCAGAGCCAGAGCGTTCAGAAATGTGAAGGCACTTTGCTAAGGAAGGCAGTCTCCAAACAGAAGCTCTGGGACCGTTCCCCCACCTCTGAATTGTTCCTGCACCGAGGACTGGAGGGTCCCTTTTGAATGCCCACCTTTTCCAATGGTGGGTCATTTTCCATGCTCTGATAGCAAGTCCACCTGGTGCTTCAGATATCCGCCTCCCCAAAATGCACAGGCATAAAAATACTTGACAGAATTCCATAAAAGATGTACTATTTGCTTATTTTAAGTTTGTTTGTCAAGACAGAACTATTCTCTTACTTGGCAACAAAACCCACAGAAATTGAGTCTGCGTTGGTGTGTATGCGCGTGTGTTAGATCACTCTCAGACGTCCCCGCCTTACACTTGAAGTAAATTTGTGTCTTTTCTGTTTTGTTCCCCAGTGTGGTCTTGGTGCCTTTTACCACACAGATGCTGATTTGCTCTGGATATCAACCCTGTCCTCTTACAACCTGGCAAATCTCATCCAGATTTAGGGAAACAGCTCTTGTTACTTTTGGGTTGCAGCTGCCGATAGTGAAGATGAGCTTATTTTCATTGTTGATTTCTCTTGAATAGAGTGTAAGTCTGCGTTTGAAGGATTAGCACATTAGCAAGACGCTTAGAGTAATCCTAAGTCATAGGTGACATTTGGTGCCCATTTCGTTTTGTGCAGCTCGTTCACACATTTCAGAGCTGTGTGTCTCCTTATGCCACCCACACGGTAGAAAGACAAAAAACTTACTCTGCATTTTTCTTAGCACACGTCACAGCCAGGATGCCCTCAGGAGTAAATAACATATAATATACGTAAACGGTTGTTTGGGCATATCGAAGTGTTACCAGCCACAGGAGCATAAAGGTTAAGTCAAAGTGACTACATATAGGTTTTCAATTGCTGAAACTGATCATTTTGTTACTAATGGGAACCAGTTGCCTGAAATTTCCAAATATCCAACCTAATTCCTGGTTGTACCTGTGGCATCTATGGAAGTCCCATTAAACTTTTCAGTTCATTATCATTTGAACGAGGTGTGGTGAGGTAATTTGGCACCATGGTTGAAAACATGGGTTTAGGGCCAGACCTCCAGCGTCCAGACCTCACCTCTACAACGTGTGCCGTGGCAAAGTTACTAGTTATCCCTACTTCCCCGCGTCCAGCTAGTTGAAAGTCATGGCTATGTAGTGTGTTCTTGCAGAAGGCTTCCACGCTCCTCTCCTTTTCTAATGTGTTCTCCAATTTTGATATAATTACTTCTTAATTTAAGAAAACCAGCATGTACCTCCCCCTCCCCCACCAAAGACACTTCTTAGATCTTAAGACAGCAGAAGATGTGGAAATGTGTATTTTCAGAAGTTTGTACCCATATAGCTTAATCACATCGTCACTCACGATTTTAATTGACTTCCTATATAACAGATATTTTGCTTCTCTGAACGTTCAACTAGTTCAAAACTCCAAGCAGAACATTAGGACCAGAGCAGCCCAGGTTTGGGTATTTTGGAAGCCTCACCATTGCCAAGGACTGGAATGGTTACACCTGGCCGTGCTCTGTGTAGAGCCATGGAGGCAGGACCCCATGGAGCCATGAAGGTGGTTGGATTGGGCTTCATTTTAGAACTCATCCACTGAGGGCTTCTCAGTCTGTAGGCGAAGGAACGAAGAACCAGGAGGATTAGGTGATGTTGTTAGTTCCTGGTGGGATCACATCTGGAGCCTGGGCATGCTGACTTCCAAGACAGGGGTCTCTCCTGAATAATTCCAGCCCCAGGAGAGAGATGAACACTGCATACTCTGGTTCTTCCTGCTGTCCTGGAAGAAGACATGGGATTTTAGAGCACAGAAATTCATCAAACATTGAAACATTTGCTGTTGCATGGACACCATCCCTTCTTTAGGAATTATCTTGGGGGAAAAAAAAAAAAAACTAGGAAAACTTATTCCGTTGACCAGTGATGACCAGTTATTGTTCCTTTTGTCAACAGGCAAGGTGACGAATGAAGGTCTGGCAGCTTCCTGTGTCCCAAGCCTTGTAGAAATAAATGAGACGTGCTTCAAAGTTCTAATGTGCAGCACATCGGATCTTGTTTAAGGAAGCGTTAAAAGGAACCCGCCGTTACCTATTAAGAAGGCTTTGTGCTCTCAGGCATTGTCTCTGATTGAATCCAGAGGTTGCAAGCATGCCTCCCTGTATTACCTGTTGGAGCAGGTTTAATTTTATAAATTTTAAACACAAACTCTATGAGTTTCCAGTTCATAATTGTTCTTTTTGAGGATGCACTCAGAGGAACAGTATCACATCTGTAAGAGATATGCACTTCCGCAGGACCCGAGCTGATTGGAATATAAATGGCGACAAACTCCATCATCCAGTACCAGTGATGGGAAGGGCAGATGGCGAGGAAACCCTGCGGAGGGGAAAAAAGTCACATTGTGTTGGAACTACAGATTATTAGAACCATAGCTTTAGTAAACCACGGCTTTTTTCTTGAACACAACACGCATAGACTGTAGTTCTTGACTGGTGACTTTGATCCATCATGAGTCATCTCCTTGGACCTCTCAGACATTGAAAGTCTTGAGCTTTTGTTGAAAAGACAATGCAGCTTTGAGAAAATCCAGGGTTCAAGATGGCCTTCTGGGTATTTCGTTCCAGCCTTCAGTGTCCTGTTAATTACAAACAGCAGGTACCCAGGTGGTAGATGAGAAGCCTAGTGGGAGAGGAAGGAAATGACAATGAACGGGCATATTACATTGTATTGTACACATACTTTATAAGTACATTTCTTATTAGCTTCCTGTTCAGGCAGAAATTATAAAAAGTTTGCTGCAAGTATCCAGACCAGGATTTTGTGTTTTGGAAATTATCAGTGTTCACGAAACCTGCAGGGAAAACAGAACAAAATAATGGCAAAATGCAAATAAGAGCACTCTTGACACCTAAAAGAATATTTTTTATCATTCTTTGTTTTGGTTCTGTCACAAATTAAAGTTCTTGGAATGCAGTAGTCTGTGGTCTCTAGAAATCGAATCAGTGAGAACCTGACACTTTCACAGAATGCTGTCACTTTGGAATTCATAATAAAAACTGAAACGAATTTGGGTTGTTAGTCATTTACTTGGTCTTGGAGCTCAGTGTGTCTTCTGTGCTTCGTCTCTGCCCCGCGGCCAAGCCGTTTCTGTGGCCCTGGATCTAGACAGAGCCACACACATGGTTTGGTTCTTTCAGTCTCTTGCCCTGATTGGCTGCCGATGTCTGGATCTGCACAACCAGCCTTTGTTGTTTATTGAAAGGCTGAGCTCTTTACGGGGGGCCAAGGTCCTTTCGATTATGCATTCTACCACGTGGATCAAAGATGGTTTCCTCCCCAGAAATATTACCTCTTCGTGCTCTCCAGTTTCTGACTATACTGTATTTTCTGTTAAATGGATTATCATAGAATTATAACATATTTTGATTCTATTTTCTAGTACGTAGGTTGTAGATTGGAGAAGGCTGTGGGTAACTTAGCCACAGCTACACGCTTGTTTGACTCTCTGCCGGGGTTTTGGAGTATATTTTTGTGTATTCCGCAATATTCTAGTGTGAAACTTTAAAACTCCAAAGAAATATAAACCTGTGAGCCTATTCAGAAAACTCAGACCTTGCTTAGCACTAAATTTGATAGGGAAATGAGAAAAGGTCCCTTTCCTTCTATTCTTTTGTAAATTAAGCTGCAACTGGCAGATAGGCCCTTCAGCTCGCTCCCTGCTCCCACCCCCTGACCCCCCCAACCAAAGGAACAGCATGGATTTGGGGTTTCCTTTGGCCAAATAAATCTGTGCATCTATAAGCAAATGATTTTGGAATGAATCTGTGCATCTATAAGCAAATTATTTTGGAATTCTTAAATTAGAGAAAAAAGGCAAGCCAACAGAAGATCCCGGGGGTCTTCCGTGTGGATGGGGCGGGAGAAGAAAAAGTAGAAGAGTGAACAAACTTAAGATTAGGATCATTCCTTCAGAACTGAGGTCATGCGCAGGCCTCGCTCTCAGCCGGAGGCGTCCATCGGACCTAGCCAATCCTTCTAAACTCCCAGGAGGCGCCTTAATAAGGGCAGAGGCTGATTGTTTTGTTCTCTGGATGAATTCCCTTTTCTAAAGTCTCTCTATCACCCTCTGCCTGAGCATCTGGGCAAAGCTCTCTTTGTGAATGAGCGTGAATATTTAATAGTCCACTCTCCCTCCCTCCTTCCTGTCTGCAGCAAAGGAACGCTTTCATATACATATGTATGTCTGTATTTTAAATAGTATTAGGTGACTTGACAAACTATTCGGTGTTTACACAACTAGAAAGAATTGTCGGTGTGGGTTGTTAGGTTTATAAGTAAATGCCAGCCTCTCCCTTGAATTCTAATACCTAGAGCTCATTCAAATGAGATGGTCTCAAGCAATTCCTTCGCAGTTAATAAATGCTTCAGAGAGGGAAAAAAAAATCCTGAAACATCTGCTTCAGGACGCTCTCTGCTCAGGAATCGCACATAGATTATTACTTTTATCAAAAACAATTTGTGTTAGATGATTTAAGCATACAAGCAGTTAAGAAAGTGGTCGAGTTTGATGCTTTAGAAGAAAGCCTCTTTCCATTCATTATTAGTAATTTTCCTAAATCCACTGTTTCTTGATCCAATTTTTTAAATTGGGGAATATTCCACTCTCTTGTGGCTGCCATCAGTCACATGATTTTTACGGCTGGCTTTCAGAGCGATGCTCAAGGATTACTGGGACAGGAGCCTCCTCTGTGCTTAGGCCATGTCATACTTATTGTTTTATAGATACTCACTGTACCTTTTAGTATCTGTGAGAAATCCTATGTTTATTTCTCTTATTTCTTCTCTGAGACACAAATCTCTTTCAAAGCATTTTCATAAAGTTTTATGTATTTATTTGAGAGAGGGCAGAGGGAGAGGGAGAGGGAGCAGACTCCCCACTGAGCAGGAAACCCGACTCGGGGCTCAATCCCAGGACCCTGAGATCATGACCCGAGCTGAAGGTAGACACTGAACCGAATGAGCCACCCAGGCACCCGCCCTCCCCAAAGCATTTATTTTTTAATCTCATAAACAAAGACTTTATCTGTGGGCTATAAGGAAATAAAGCTCATTTTCACACATTCTTGTGTTACTGCAAAAATAAAGTATTTTTTAATCCAAAAATACATAAACTCAAATAACTTATTAGAGACAGCTTGGGAAAGAAGATTTTAAGGTAACAGAAAATATAGACACATGATATTAACTAAATTTTTTTATATATAAGCTCAGACACTGTGATCAAATATATTTTCTAAAAGGATATTAGATACAATATTAATACAAATTTTAAAATCCACCAAAGGATCCATAGTTCTAGAAATACCTATGGCTTTCAGATGGCTGAGACTATCAGTTTGCCCAGCTGAGAAGGAACTTGAAGGCACCTTTTGTAAATTTTGTCTGGGTGATTATGGATGAGGGCAGCCCTGTTAGTGAATGAACTAATTGCTATTCAGAAGATTTTTAAAATAAAAAATGTATTATGAAGACTGAGCCAAATTCTTATTTATATGATCTTAAAGGGCGCTTCCTGAAGAGTTACATTCATATTTAAAAGTCCGTGCCCTCCATGTCAAGTAAGTTGAGTAAAGAGCCACGGCTAACATACCCATTGGCATTTCCCTCTCTCATGACATCGTTCCCATCCTTTTATTACTGACAAAAAAAGGAAAAAGTGATGAACAAAAGGAAGTCATTTTTGCCAGAAATGTCCATGTTATAAGAGTTTCATTTTGTCTGTGTAGACATAAGCACACAGACATAAGCACACCTCGTGGGACTGGAGGCCCTAATAGAAGGGTGACCAGAATCCACTCAGGTCACGGAGAAGCAGAACTTCCAAAGACGTGGCCAGCCGGGGGGACCTTGGGGAAGGAGAGGCCAGCCTGGGCTTCGGCTGCAAGAGCCCGGGGAGCTCCCGCCCAGAAAGGGACCAGCAGCCCCGGGTCAAGGCGGTCTCATCGTTGTGTGGGAGGCCTGGCCACAGCCGAGGCCTCATCTCTCTTCACGCCCTCTGACCCCAGCCCACGAGTCTGGCTTTTTATTAGAATGTTGTGCTTTTGTCTTCAAATACCAATATTCCTTTGTGCATCCAACACATACTTATTTGGTCCTTCGTAAATGCTGGGTGCTGTGTGGAGATCACGGGCGGGGCCGGGAGTTAAATGATGCCCGTGTATATCATCACGGTCTGCATGCTGAAAAGGAAGACAGATGTGTGTCGTACATTAAACACAGGAGGAGTGCAGAGGAGCTCCCACAGGCAGATAGAAACCACATGTTTCCCTAAAAAGGACTAGTTCTTTAGCTCAAATTTCCACTACAGGAAAAAAGAAAACAGTTCTGTTTCTCTTTTCTGCCATCTTCTAGCCAGTAACAAGTTTATCGTGTATTTGGTTTTCAGAATTTTAGGATTATATTTACGTATAGTCATGAACCACTCCTATGCAAAAGGATAGTATTTCCAAGGACTTACCTGATTTTCAGCGGCGTAGCAGCAACCTTGGGGCAAGATTTCACAAATATGTTCTCAGTGAGCATTCCTCCCAGCAGATTCTAAGCAGGACCCCCTCTTTTTCTAAATCTGTAAACAAGAACGAGGAAGCAAGCACCACCATCCGTGAATCCTGCAGTGAAATCAGCATGAGAGGTGACAAGCTTCAAATGTAGTGAGTGGAAAGAAAACCTCAAACTACCCTCAAGCACATCCTAGCTCTCTCGCAGTCTTTGGAAAATTATAAATAGAACACCAGATGCTATGTCTACTATCGAACCAATAGAATTCAGAGTTTCTTGTGAGTCTCTTGTATTTAAAAAATGACAGTTAATGGAACAAGGATAGGCTATAGTGAGAGTGGGAAGGAATAACCAGAAAGTTATCTTGGCCCACATTTTTTTCCGAAGTGAGTTTGAACTTCCTGGGTTCATTTTAGCTGTTCCCAAACAACAAGGTAGGTTTCCCTAGATCGTTATAACAGTAAAGCGATGAACTCTAGCAGGAGGGTTGATTCGGTGTTTCTGGTCTAGTTATATGATGCTTAGATATAATACCATGAAACATAAAAGAGGAAAACAAAACTGATAGAACACTAGCGAATTATGGTTGTCATGCATCATTGGCTTGTATCTTTATCTGAAGCAGAAAGATCCATCAGCTCTAAGTACAGGAATTTGCCTAACTGGGATATTAGACTTGTGATATGTGCTTTGGAAATTCAAGTGTTTCCATTCAGGGATGAACACTAGGCCCATGCGGACGACTTGTGTTACTTAAAATAAAGCAAAGTGTTAACTAAAGCAAGTGCGCTACCACTAAGTCATTTGCTAATTATCCTTTCTTGGACTTCAGCCAAGACATAGCAGTGATGTTCCTTTTAGCCAAAATTCTATCTGCACGCCAATTAAAGCAGTAATTCCTCAGCATCCTTGACCACAAAATTTTTAAATCCAGTTTCCACAAGGTAACATCACAATAAACTCTTATTTCTAGCATAGCGGAGGATTGAGGCTTCTTCAACCAACTTCCAGTTTTTAAGGAATGTGAATATATTTCTTAAAGGCTCAAAAGCAAGTATTCTACTGGCTGTAAGCCCACCAGTCTTTGCTGTTGTAAAAGGCCCTCGGAAGGCTCCCCGGGCTGGTCTGGGGGCAGAGGGCAACGCCAGCCACAGAGCCCGGTGCCTAATGAACAAGCTTCTAGCTAGTGTAGACACGGACGAACAGCCACTCTCTCCCCAAGAGCAGGGCAGAGAGGAACCCCACTTAATAGAAGCACCGTGCTCAGGGGATCTCAGTTCACCCCGTAAACACGGAGTTGCTAAGTACCAGCACCCCATTTGAGTTGTCTGCACTCGCCTCCGGGGAGCTGCTTCTCATCCGACTTCTTCCATGGCCCATAGAGAAAGCAGAGTCTTTCCCTCGCGTGCATCTCTCTAGCCACTCATAGCCCAGTCTTCGGTTTGCTTCTTTTTCCTTCCTTTCTCTTGATTTGCACTTGGGTTATTTGCTAAGTGCTTGCGGTTGAAGATGCTTCCAAGCCCTTCACAGTGTTTCCCAAACTGGTCTGCACATTAGAATCACCGGGCCAGCTGAAAAATATATATACAGATACGTATGTCCCTTCCCTAAAGATTGCGATTTCTGGGGGTGTCCTGCGTGTTGGGAGTTTTAAAAGATCCCTGGGAGGATTCTAATGTGCAGACGGGTTTGGGGACTACTGAGCTCGAGGAAAGAAAGGAAAGGCTTGGTAAGCCCAGTCCTCTCCTGTTAGTTGTGCGATGGGGGGCAAGTTACTTAACCTTGCTGAGCCCTGGTTTCCTCATCTGTAGAGTGGAGATAATCATGCTGGTGGTTTCCTCGACTGCATAGGGAAAACACCGTTTACATTAACGGATTAGTGACGGTCCATGTCATGCACTTGGCACAGGAAATGGTGGCTGGCATTATTTATCCCGAGGGCAGAATCAAGTTTCATCCTTTCCCAAGACTTGGACACACACCGTGGATGACGAAGTGATGTCAGCTTATTGAAAGTGAAAACGAGTAGGATGACAGCCAGGCTCAAGCTGCCACATGGGACCCTCCCCCCTCAACCTCCTCCACCCACCGACAATCGAATTGTTCATCTCTGCGAGCCTGCTGGAAAGAATGATAGAACCTTACCCTCAGAGATAAGGCTGTTGGGTTCATCTGTTTTCCCAGGATGGGGTGAGCCTGCCCAGGGCTTTGGGAGCAGGATCTGCCTGGCAGATCAATCAGAGAAAATCGAGGAAGTGGACACTTTTGAAAGGCCAGCTCGACTCCATGAGTCGGTGGCACATTTGCTGATGGCGCCTGGCCACAGCTCGAGGCACATCCACGGGGACAGATGTGAAGGGAAGTGGGAGGAGGCTGTGATGGGCTCCCCACTCCTCCCCTGTCCTAGGCTCTCTCCCATTAGGGTCTGCCACCTGATTGTATTTTGAACGTACTAAGTCTCCTCTCCTCCAGTCATTCTCGCTTACTGCTTTGTATTTGTGAAATAAGCAAAAATTAACTTCATTTATTTTATTTTTAAAAGATTTTATTTATTTATTTATTTGAGAGAGAGAGAGATTGCGAGAGCATGAGGGGGGTGCAGAGGGAGAAGCAGACTCCCCACTAAGCAGGGAGCCCGATCCCAAGACCCCGAGATCATGACCTGAGCCGAAGGCGGACATTTAACCGACTGAGCCACCCAGGCGCCCCAGCAAAAATTAACTCCATTTTATTTTATTTTTATCTTTTTTTTTTAAGATTTTATTTATTATTTGACAGACAGAGATCACAAGTAGGCAGAGAGGCAGGCAGAGAGAGAGGAAGGGAAGCAGGCTCCCTGTTGAGCAGAGAGCCCGATGTGGGACTCGATCCCAGGACCCTGGGATCATGACCTGAGCCGAAGGCAGAGGCTTCAACCCACTGAGCCACCCAGGCGCCCCAATTAACTCCATTTTAAAAATAACCACGAACACCATGCCTGCTGGGATGAAGGCAGTTCCTGCACTCAGACTTTGGGGGAGGACAGGAACCCGGGGAAGCGTCCTTTGTGGCAGAGGAGAGGGGAGGTCCGTGGCCTTCACTCCCTCAGCATAGAATCCTGGCAAGGTGGAGTGTCAGAGCTGAAAGGAACCTGATCAGTCACCTGAATCCCAGAGGATCTGAACCGTGAACACGTGGAAATTAAATGCAGGCTTGTAGGTGTATTAATGAGGGCACAGAGCTTGGTAACCCCCAGGATTAAAGACTGAATTTATTAGTAAGGAGACCTGAATGAAGGAAGCTTGAAAGCCACACGGGCAGTTAAGGGCCCCGTGGGGACAGAGTTCCTGGGCTTCACCCCCCAGCCCCAGCTGCACCGCCGGGGAGGGACTGTTGGAACCACGGGCTCCGCTCATCAGACGGCAGCGCCCCTCTCCCTTACCCTGAGGATGCCATGTCCCCTGAAAGCACGAGGAGGAAGGGGGAAGGGTTGTAGCTGCGGAAAATTCTCATTATTTTGTCCCTCGAGGAAGAACCAATCTGGCCCCGGGTCCTAGCAGGGATCTGGGCGGGCCCAAAGGCATTTTGGCCACTCACTGTGGAAAGTAGGTGCCCTGGGTCCGGCTGCTGCAGCAGAGCACCATCAACGGGGGCACAAGGGGGGCGGCTTATGAACCCCAGAAGTGGATGTCTCTCCATTCTGGAGCCTGGAAAGTCCAAAATCAAGGCACTGGCAGATCTGGGGTCTGGTAAGGGCCAACTTCTCGCTGTGGCTGCCTCCCTTGGCGGCAGGGAGACCGCAGGCAGCTCTTGGGGTCTCTGTTATAAAGACACTAATCTCATTCCCCAGGGCCCTGCCCTGCCCTCCTGGCCGCCTCCCAAAGGCCTCCCCATCACATGGGGGATTTGGTTTTCAATGTATGAATTTGGTGGGGGAGGAGGGGAACCCAAACATTGTCTAGAGCCTTAAGCAAAGGCCTAGAGGAAGGAGGATGGTTTATCTTTTTCTTTCTTTTACATGATTTAGTTTTCCGCATGGGCTCATTGGGCCACAGAGAGGTCTGGCAGGCAGAAAGGTTTTGACAACCGTCTCTCTTAAACCCTGACACCAACCGGACCACCTTAACAATGAGAGAGAAAACATAACCATGCAGGACTCGCTTGTGGTGGTTAAGCTGGAGGTGGGGGGAGATGGTGGGGTCCACTGAGAGCACTTTATGGGAAAGGCTTGGAGGGACAAGCACGCCCCTCCCACCTCCCCAGGAGAGAGTACGAGCTAGTGCCAAGCAGCAGCTGGGGCTCCCGAATCAATGGGCCAGCTCTGCCTTGGGCTGGTGTCTAACCTTGGCCTCCTTGAGCCTTGGTTCCCCCCACCCCTCCCCGCCATAAAATGGGGACAGCTGTGCCTACTTAGTGGGATTGTTTGAGGACAAAATGAGAAAATGATTGAAAGTGGTTTCTGGGTCTAACGGATCCCACCTGTGCTGTGTTGAATGCATTCTGCATCGTGAAATCATGTCACTTTACATTGCAGTTAATGTCCTCGGGAAGGAGGGCATCAGGCCTGATCGTTCAAGTCCTGTGTCTCGGATGAAAATAAAAAATCTGGAATGATCGCCTTTTCTTTACCTTCCACGTAGGCTACTGTGTCCTATGGCTGACCTCCAGCTTTTCTCGATTTGTTCGTTTTTTAATTTCTTGAGTGAGGAAGGAATCCGTTCTTGTTCTAAATGATCCTAAGAAGCGCAGAAGTTTATAGAGTAAAAGGTGACGTGTCCATGTTTTTCTAAAACAGCTGCTAATAACCCTTCTAGGTAAGCCGCTCTGGCAGAGCCCGCATGTGGCAAAGCCTAGAAAATGTCTTTGATATGCATTTGCATGTTTTACCTGCCCAACATCTGGGTTTCCTTGTGACGAGGGTTTGAGGAATTTTGCACTCCGGGAATAGCATTTCAACAGAAGCGTCTTCTCCTTTAGAAAGTATCCTTGCTGCTCCGGCAGCGTTGGGCACAAGGGGCTGACTCTGGCAGGAAAAGACGTGGAAGGAAGGAGAGGGGAGATAGAGACTGTTCCTGGGACAGAGTTTCATTCAGAAGGCAAAGAATTTGGTGCTGCTGTCGCTGGAGACCAATAGACTGTTGAGGGTGTGGCACTGGGGACTGAGAGCAGGCCTGCTGCTCGTTCAGTCTGTGCCTTTTGGCTAATTACAGAGGGGGCCCTCTTTGCTCCTAGTGTACACAGCATGGCAAGAGGAGCAGCACAGCTGGGTTTCAGCTCCTGCTCACCCCCTCATAGGTGCATTTGGGCAGTATGCAATTTGTACAACTGTACTTGGCAGCCCCAGGATAGACCCGGGAGTTCAGCCATTCCACCCTAGCCAGGAAGAACAAGGATAAGACCAAAAAGCCAGGATCCTGCCCACTTATGCCCAGGTTTTGGACACATAAGGAGATGGGGGAGAGGGTACTGGGGAGACGGAGAGGTTAAGGACATTCCTTTTCAAGTCATGGAAAGCATCTCCACGCTTATCCAGGATTTTGTGGGTGTTCTCAACTTCTCCAATCCCTCTCTCCCCTTCCTACTGCTGTTCTTTCAAATTCTTCCCCAAGACAGGATCTGTTCACTTCCTCATTCAAAGGCCTTGCCCTTCCTACCCTAACCCCTACAAGTGTGAGTGACATCGCTTCCAAGGGCCACAGAGTGACCTCTCTGTGGGTGGAGTTAAAAGAGGCTCGCCTAGAGCCTGGCACAGGGGAACACCAAATCTCAGGGCACAGGCTCCCAGCCTCATGCTGGGGGGCCTCTGGTATGTGAGGAATGAATGCAGCTGAGGAAGGGAGTTTGGGGCCTCTCGGAGTACCCCTGTCCGTGTCTTGCTCTATAGGCCCCAGGTGTTAGTTTCCCAGGGCTGCCTCTGTCCCCTCATGCCACCCCCTCTTCTCTCCGCATCGTCTCCTCTTACTAGGACACTTGCTGTTAGATTTAGCGCCCACATGGATAATGCAGGATGATCCCGTCCAGAAATCATAAAGTGCATCACAAAGACCCTTTTTCCAAGTAAGATCACATTCGCAGATTTCAGAGGTGAGGACACGAACATATCTTTTGGGGACCACCATTCAATCCACGACACGCCATAATCCTGAGCCTGAATTGTGTCCTAATGGAATTTTATCTTTTTTCCTTGGGGTCTCCACCAGTGCCTTCATGGCTGGCCCAAGTAGAATATGAAATATCCTGAAACATCACATGAACCATGTTGCGATACCGTTGACTGTGAAACAGAATTCCATAAAAGGGTCCAAGCTCATGCCCAAGACATGCACTTAGGAAAGACCCAAAGATCCTTTAATCTGTGCTTTCCTCTTTACTTTTATCCTGTTTCCTAATCCAAATGGCCATCCTCTCTTTTCTTAACTATTACAATCCTTCCTCATAGGCCTCATTCAGTTTCTTTTCCACGCCACAAAGGGAGCATTCCAGGATGTGAATCTCATTGTGCAAGTTCATATGGCAGTACCCACACACCGGTTCCCATTGTGCTTGAGAATCAAACCCAGATCCCTAGGGAGGCCCGCACAGGCCTGTGGTGATCTGGCTCTGTCCACCTCGAGCACCTTCCCTTCCACACAACCCCCGGCTCTCAGACCTCAAGCCACTGGTGAGCTCTGGGTCCAGTGGAGATGCCCTGCCCCGAGGGCTGTTTCCAAGCTTTGGAAGCCCATAGTTTTATTTTGAAGACTCTTAGTTCATAGCGTATCAAACATATTGGAAGGCATTCACCAGCCTCATTAAATATTTTTTTTGGTGCAAAGATATTTTAAAGGTTTTCGTATTTCAGCTTTTGAAATTATTTGACTGTGAGTGACTCCTTTAAGAGGACAACCTCTGTGTGCTGGAGAAGTCTTACAAAGGGAGATCATCTCAACTTGCGCTTATTTAAGAAAATACAGTAAAATATTTATAACCGCTAAATTCTAACCCAAAAGGTGACAGGGTGTTTTGTTTTGTTTGCCTTTTATTAAACAGTAATTTTAACTTTGTAGGGTTCCTTTTTTCATATCTTGAGGACAGTGCATAGTTTTCAGATCTCGTAGCTGTCGGGCAGTTAGTACTGAGACCGTGGGAATACTGGTATAGTCCAAGAGTGCCTGATATTTAGTCCCAAATGTACTCATTACTCATGTCACTTGCTACCTCAGGGTCTGTGTTGCTCAAATAAATGATGGGAGCTCAGAATGCCTGTTCAGCTTCTGATTTGTAATCTGGACGTGGGCCCCATAAAAAAATAATGTTCAGTCATAGGCCAAATTGATCATTTTGACTGTTTCTAGGAAAAAGACAAGACTTAAAAGTGATTTGGTTAGGTAACCATCTTATCAGACTTTGCATGTCCCACTGTAAGCATTCTGCTCGTTCCTCTTAAGTTTGGCTGGCTGGTCCTCTCCTGCGGAAGCTGGTGTCACGTGCTCTCTGCATCTCGCTCATTCTAGAAACATTTGTTAAATTCCTACTAAGCAAAGGACTCTGCTTGCTGTGGAAGAAAAGAAAAGGCTGAATGAGGCACAGAGGCCTGGAGATGGTTGGAAGGACCAACGTAACACTTCTATAAGGGAAGACGAAGTCAGTGGCTTAGTAGGGAACGAGAAAGTGCTGTTCCACGGAGAGAAGAGTCAGTATTTCAAAGGCAGAGGAGAGGGAGGGAGCGGGTTTCATGGAAGAGTTGCCATTTGAGCTGAGCTTTGCAGGTGGATAGAGGTAGAATGGGATCCCCAGGTTACGAAACACCAGAGCAAAAGCAGGGAGTGGGGGACAGGCAGAGCAGGGAGCAGTGAGGAGCCCCGGGTGAGAGGGCAGAGTCCACGCGTGGAGTCAGAGGGCTTGTGGTCTGAGCACATCCTGAGGATGACGCTCTATACCTCCTGTCTTCTCCCCCCACCTGGAGGGCAGCATTTTGTTCATTTTAAGTTTTCAACAAAGATTTTGATTCATTTAAAAGGTCATATCGAGGTGGGCCCGGGTGGCTCAGTCGGTTAAGCATCCCACTCTTGGTTTCCGCTCAGAGCATGATGGAGCCCTGAGCTGGGCTCCGCGTGGAGTCCGCTTGAGATTCTTTCTGTCTCTCTCCCTCTGTCCCGCCACCTGCTTGCGCATGCATGTGCTCTCTCTCTCAATCTTAAAGGAGGAAAATCATATCTAATACAGATCAGGCACCATCTGGTACCAGAAATGCAACTGTGTGCAGAACAAAGTCTCTGATTTCATAGAGCTTTTAATCCAGTGGGAAGAGAGCACTGTTGTGGCCTCCCGGGTGGCTACGGATGCTACAAAGGGAACGAAGTAGGTAAGGGAGGAATGGGCAAGGGTGGGGAGGCCACGGCTCATACTTTACGTGTGGTGGTCAGGGAGGATGTCACCCGTGAGGTGACATTGGTTTGAGTAGAGATCAGAAGGCTGTAGGAAGGAAGCCAGGGTTGATTAATTGAAAAGGAGGGGGGCCTGGCTGCCTCAGTCAATTGGAGAATGCAACTCCTGACCTTGGGGTTGTGGGTTCGAGGCCCAGGTTGATGTCGAGATTCCTTAGAAATAAAATCTTAAGAAGAAAGAAAGAAAACGTTAAAGGGAAATGGGTGACGTTTGCTGTTTCACCCCACTGCATCTGCTTCCGGACTGCCGTCCTTCCCCGCGCCCCGAGAATGTCATAATTACACCTCTCAGAGTTCAGCTTTGCTGGAGGCTGCGCCGAGCTGGCCAGAGCAGCCTCCCCAGGGCGCGGGCCTGTCTGGGAGCGGGGCCCCCCGCCCGCGTGTGCGCCTGCGAGTAAGCGGGCGGGGGCCCCGACTGCAGGGTCATCCAGTTGTGGTCTCCGCTCCACCGCCACCCCGACGAGCCCTGGGACGCTGCGCAAGGCGGGGGACCTCGCCGAGCGCATTTTCCTAGCGCTGATAGGGAGCTCAGCCAGGTGGGTCATCAAATCTCAGGAAATGAGTTTCTTTTTGTCAAATCTGTTTCACGACCTTCTTCATCTTTGCTTCCAAATCCCACTCTTAAAATAATCATAGCAGCATTATAGAGATCAAGGATAATCAATTTTTTTTTTAATATGTAGCTCTGGGTTTCGGGGGTGAAATGTGCCTCGCTTGTAGGGTCTAGTGTATTTAACCAAAATACACAGTGTGACGGAAGTGGGGAGGCCAGGGACAAAGTCCTCTTTCCAACTGACAGCCTCCAGTCCTCCACGCCACCTGCCCCTGGCCTGAGCAGGGAGCTGTGAGGCAGGACCATGAACCTGTCTCCCCTTGGAGGGTTTTACAGTTTCCCCTACATACAAGGAGCTCTGAGGTGAGGGGCTCATGGGAGCTCAAGGTACCCTATGGTTATGATTATAAAACCCCCTGAGCCCACTCAGGGGTAGTGACCAAAAGGGGACAGAGGCTGCCTCGGAGTCCACAGACCCCAGCTGGAAACAGTGGGAGGGGGACCTGATGGCACAGACACGCCAGGCCCCACAACTGCCTCTGGAGGGCAGCCTCTAGGGAATCAGAGGGGCTGTCGCAAGCCAGTGGCTGGATATCCTAGGATCTCACCAGCCAAAGGGCCATCCTGATCTTTTCACTGGAGCCAGACTGATCACAGTCGTATGTGAACCGCAACTCTGACAGGGCTCTGACTTATGGTGAGAGGGCTGAGCTCGTTTCTGAACCCGCCGTCAGAATGTTTACACAAGATGTCGAGCGAAGGTGGCGTGCGCGGTTTCGCCATCAACCTTCCTGCAGTGCGATTCTGGTTTGCACGCGCCAGTTAGCCCGTGAGCGCACACATGGGACGAGTGCACGCCTGGGATGTGTGCACGCGGCGGCTCCCCTTTCCCAGAAAGGCCGTGGTCCTTCCTCCCCTTTCACTGAGCACAGCCCGTTAGTGTGTCAGGGGACGGAGGAAGAACCCAGGGATTTAGAATCCTTCCAGCAGGTGGCAAACCTGGCTTTTAGTCAACATCAAGAAAAAATGCTGAATTTCACATTTTCTTTTTTGGATCGAGTCATCCCGGTTTGCAGAGATGTTGGGAAATTGGGAAGTGGGAGGAGAGGGAATGTAAATGACCCTCCATCGTGGTTGTTGGAATAATCACAGTCAGCCCCGTGGTGGCAGTCGGAGTGCAGTGTTTTCTTTTCACGCATTGGCCTCCTAACTGCTTTGAGACGTTCCCCCATCTTGGGGGCGCTGGAGTGGCTCAGTGCATTAAGCATCTGACTCTTGATTTTGGCTCATGATCTCAGGGTGGTGAGACTGAGCCCCAGCTTGGGCTCCATGCTCAGTGCAGAGTCTGCTGTCCCTCTCCCTCGGCTCTTGCCACACCCCCACCCTCAAATGAATAAGTAAAATCTTTAAAAAAAAAAAAAGAAGAAGAAGAAGAAGTTCTACCATCTTTACAGAACCAACATGCTGGTTGGGGTGGTTTCCAGAGCACAAATACACGTGGTAATTTAATGCTATTATTCTTTTTTTTTTTCTTTTGAGAGAGAGAGAGAGAGACCATGAGAGGGGTAGGGCCAAAGGGAGAAGCCGACTCCCTGCTAAGCAGGGAGCCTGACGTGGGCCTCTATCCCAGGACCCTGGGATCATGACCTGAGCCGAAGGCAGTCGCTTAACCAACTGAGCCACCCAGGCGCCCCTTAATGCTATTATTCTTGTGGAGCCAAACTGCCCAGAGAGGTCACCCTCATCAAACCTGCTTTGTCCATGTTCTTTTCCGTGTCTTTACCAGCGGCCTCTGGAGAAGGCAAGTGAGGTGTGCACATCCAGTTCACAGGACCCCAGCTCCATGAGACCACTGATCCTTGGTACTCGAGACCTCAGTAAAAATCTAAATGGCCTCAACAAGCTTATCAAGTGTTTCCACAAAACCAGAATGCAGTTCCTTGGGGCAGATGCCGGGTAGTCATTCGCTTGGAAACAGTCCCCCGCTACCATCCCAAGCGAGAGAACGGAGCACAAGGCAGCTAGAAGAGGCTGTGGGACCACTTAGGGTAAGTGGCCTCAACAGAGACCAGCCCCTTGCAGAACTAGATTCAAGGGTAGAAATCCCAGTACTGGGGCTTTGCTATGAAAGGATGCAGCCCTCTCTTGCTCTATCCCTCACGCACACCCAGCTAGGGACACACACACACACACACACACACACAAGGAACAGACCTTCTTTGTGGGGTACTTTCTATGGGCTGGGCACCACCCACTTCATCCTCACAACAGATCTACCAAATGTTCTCTCTCATCTGTGTGATGGAATTTAGAAAGTTAGGGCACCTACCTACCTACCTACCTAGCCACCTACCAAGATCGCCCAGACAGAGACTGAGAGAAGGACGGGCAAACGCATGAAGGTTTCAGGCTCCCTGCCCAGAGCCAGGAGCCGGGTGAAAGCAAGCAGGGCTGCCACGTGCTCGGGCAAGCTCCCAGTCAGGATCAACTCCCTTGTCTCTCCTGAGATGCCATAGCGTTTGGCAGTCTGCTAAGGAAAATGATGAATGTGTTGTCGGTTAAAAAAAGAAAGACAGACAGAGAAGGCCAAAGCCAATGAATCCTTGGAAGTCCTTTATCATTCTGGGGCCCCTAGTTCAGGATTGCTGATAGCTTGTCTTGCCGCCTCGAAGCTGACTCTGGCTGGACAGAAACGTAGCCCAGACACTCCAGCTCAGGCTTTCCATGCTGCCATCCCGGCAGGGCTCTGGGAGAGGGGAGCCAGGAACGAAATTTCCCCATGGGATGTCTGATCTCATGCGTCTGTCTGGGAGGCCGTCAGTGAGCGTTTATGCCACCAAGACCAAGAAGGCTGGAAAGTTGAGAGCGGAACGAGGTAGGTAGGGTTGAGTGAAGGGATAGGAAAAGATCCGAGTACCAGATGGGTCATTTATTCAGCCTTCAACAAATCCTCACTGCGGCTCTGGGATGCCAGCGTCTGCCCACGGAGGACTATGTTCTGATGCACTGGTGACAGGCATGATCTGGATGTCCTAAGACACAAAGCTCCAGCAAAGGGGTTCCAGCGTTTCAGCTGTAATAAGTGTAAGGATGAGGGCGGGAGTCTGAAAGAGAGAATTTGTGGGGAGTGAGAGAGAGAGAAACGTGTCGCCAAGGAAGACCTCTCCCTAGAGGGGGGACGTTCTGGCTGAGACCGAAGGCCGCATGCACCATGGGTGTGAGGAGTGGCAGGCGGGAGGATGTGTCCATTCTACCACACGACTTCTGGAAAGACTGAAGTGGACCGTGTGGGGGGCGGGAAGCCCAGCTCGGAGGCTGTCCTTCCTAGGTCGAGGGAGCTGCACAAAGGTGAGAGAAGTGGAAACGAGAGAAGAGGGCGTATGTTTATGGAGAGAGCCTTAGCAGGACGTTGTGGGGGGCTGGGTACCAGAAGGGGGGAGGACAGGGTCAGCAGCCACTCAGGGATTTCTGACCGGACAGACATTTTCTAGATGGAGAAAGTAGGTGTCAAAGCAAAGGGGCTCTGTGGTGCTTGTATGGGGTCCTAAAGAGCCAGGGGAAGAGAGAGCAGGGAACACTGGTGGGTCCACTGGTCAGGGGTGATGTGGGGAAAAAGCAGAGATGGGAGTTCTTGTCAGAATTAATCAAATGAGGGTGTGAGATAAAGCCCATGCTGGGAGCACCGTGATGACTCCTGGATGGGAGCTGTCATTGCGTTAGGAACAGGCCAGATCCCTTCCAAGAGCCAGGAGAGAACAGACAGAACAGGAAAGGACAGGCGAGGCCTGCAGGGCAAGGCTGGAGGGCCCTATAAGTGCTGGATGTCCCTTAGGGTCACCAAGGGAAAACTCGAAAGCAGTGTAAGGAGGAGAGGGTTTCCGTCCCAGAAAACCTGCTGGTGAGACCTAGATGAGCTGTCTGTCAGTCTGTCCTCAGAGGCTCGTGCCGCCCTCCAGGCTCCGGGCACGGGCTGGAAGCTTCTAGATCTCTGACTCTTGACTGCAGCAGCATTCAAACACGGCGCCTAGCCTGGCTCCGACGCCCTCAGAGGGCAGTTGCCCTCACACTGCACCGTGTCTGCTGTCCGGTCCCTGGAGGAGAGGAGGTCGCCAGCCCCTGGTGGCTCCTGGGGGTCTGCGCCCTGCGGGGTCCCCAGCCCCTCCGCGCTGCCCAGTCCAGCCGGTCCACACAGACGCAGTGTGGTGAGGACACAACAGTGAGACGATAAGCACAGGCGAGCTGGGGCTCAGATGTTCCTCTGTGATCCCAAATTCTCTCTGTAGCAAAATACACACTTCCTTTAAAACATGTGCTTTTTAAAGCTTCTAAATTGAACGTGGGACTTGAGCTGAAATCTTTAGTCTCAAAGTAGATTTTCACTGACTTTAAACAGGTATTTGACCTGATTAAGCCCAGTGCAGTCGGACATCATCATGAGGAGCTGGTATCAGTCGTCGGGAGCACCTGTCTTCTCACCGGAAAATGGGGACAACCACAGTTACTCATTTCATAGGATGGGCAAGCTATCATTACTGAAAGCTAATGATTTTTTTTTTTTAAGATTTAATTTATTTATTTGACAGAGAGACAGCGAGAGAGGGAACACAAGCAGGGAGAGTGGAAGAGGGAGACGCAGGCTCCCTGCTGAGCAGGCAGCCCGATGCGGGGCTCGATCCCAGGACCCTGGGATCATGACCTGAGCTGAAGACAGACGCTTAACAACAGAACCACCCAGGCACCCCTGAAAGCTAATGTTTTTAAAAAACAGAACTTGAGTTTTCCCCGTGGGTGCTTTTTATTTTTAATTTTAATTTTTTATTTAAATTTCAGTTAACATACAGGGCGATATTGGATTCAGTGAACTCAACACCCAGTGCTCATCGCTGGTTGCCCTCCCTGATCCCTGTCCCCCACCCAGCCCAGCCCCCCACCTACTTCCATCAACCCTCAGTTTGTTCTCTGTTGTTAAGAGTCTCTGATAGTTTGTTTCCCGCTCTTCTTTTTTCCCCCTTCCCATATGTTCATCTGTTTTGTTTCTCAAATTCCACGTATGCGTGAAACCATATGGTATTTGTTTTTCTCTGACTGATTTATTTCTCATGGCATAATGTATTCTAGCTCCATCCATGGCATTGCAAATGGCAGGATTTCATTCTTTTGATGGCTGAGTAATATTCCATTGTGTGTGTGTGTGTGTGTGTATACACACACACACACACATACCACATCTTCTTTATCCACTCATATGTTGAAGGGCTTTTGGGCTCTTCCCATAATTTGGGCATTGCTGATAATGTTGCTATAAACTTTGGGGTGCATGTGCCCTTTTGAATCAGCATTCTGTATTGTTTGGGTAAATACCAGTAGTAAAATTGCTGTACCATAGGGTAGTTCTATTTAAGTTTCTGAGGAACCTCCATAGCGTTCCCACCAGTGTGCATTCCTGTGGGTGCTTTCTAACTACAGACAATTTACCCCTTCTAACACACACAGACTCACGCGTGCATATGCACGCCATCGCCCCTTCTCATGAGACCGCAAATATTTCCACAAGGTTCCCTCACCATCCTGACGAGTATGGCTGAGGGGGGCCGGGATATCACAGAAACAAAGGCCCAAGGGGCAAGCTTTAAGTAAGGTGTTCTTCCTATCACCTTCCCTTTCCAGTTTGTCATCCAGGGAGTATCAAGATCTGAGAAGGTCTCATGGAGAAGCCTCCGGGAAATACAAAGCGTGGCTTCTGTTCTCATCTTTAGGACCTTCCCAGGCCTCCCCGGGTCCCAAGAGGAAGGTGGGAAAGTACACAGCTTGCCCCCTCTCGTGCTCCTCCTGGGAAGGCAAGAGCCACCTGTGCCTGAGTCGGCAGCCCCGGCCTCCGCACCCCTCCCTGAATTCTCCTCCCTTTAAAGCCTGGGGAGCCAGGCTGGGCAGGAGGGACATCAGGGGAGTCACGCTCTGCCCTAGGGGGTCCAACATCTGGAGTCTTCCTGAAGGTTCTGAGCTTCCTTCCTGTGCACCCATTTCCCATGGCAAGACTTGTTCATTAGAGGCCCATTCCTAGTGGCCAACAGGGCCAAAATCATCCCTGGGCTGGGGGGCTTTTCCCTAACGCTCTTAGGGCAGGACATCTCACCGGTTCCTCCCCAGGGACCCTCGATGGCAAAGAAGCAAAGTAAATTGCTGCCCTCTAGGGGCTGAGGGCACAGCAGGGGTCACAAGCCCTGAAATAGCCCGTTTTATCACAAAACTCCTGCATGATGGTCAGAACGCGGCAAAGGCGCTCTCTTCCGACACCCAGCTCTGTTTCCATCCACCAGTCCTGGTTTGAGCTCTGTCACACCACGGAACTCCCTGCCTGCCGCTCCCCTCCTGAGGCTCTGGGAGCATGTTCGGTGTTCGTTGGAAGGGCTCTTGGTATACCCGGGTGGCCCTGAGCCCTCCCTGGCTGCACCTGCCCCCCCCCCCCCCCCCCCCCCCCCCCCCCCCCCCCCCCCCCCCCCCCCCGCCAGCAGAAGGGCCCCTAGCAGCTCGCAGAGTTGTTTGCACACTGTACCCTGGGTCTTCCAGACACTCCTCGCTCTTGGGGCCACCCCCAATCTGGCTTCCTCCCACCTTGTCATTCTGCAATTATCTCGCCTCTCCTACCTGGGTGTTTCCCCAGCTCCCTCTGCTGAGTCTGTGGGAAAGTGAGATCCTTATCTCTCTGCCCCTTTTTCCTTCTTGTTTCTCCAAAACTGGTCAGATCTTGCAGACTTTCCTGCCAGTTTCCCAGCTTTGTCTGCTGTTTGAATATGTGGGCAGAGCTGGGGACCTAAAAGAAACAAGTCAACAAACAAACACAAACAGGGCATTTCCGGGGCTGCATTTCTAAGGGAGTAGACATCACCTCTGTTCCCAGACCAGGCTGGAGCTAGAGGGAATTCGGAATAACAGCATAAATCCCACATAGACATTGTTCCTTATGCCTCTCCAGCAGCGGGTCTGGAAGGCAGCCGCCTTGGGCTCATGGAGATGTGGCCTGATACCCGTGATTTAACGGACTCTTCCGAAACTGAGTTTGTTCAAGCCTCGTATGTGCAGAATCTTAAAGGAGTCTGTAGTTGCTAACGTTGTAATTTAGCAGATGATGTGGAAAATGTAGGGAAGCAATTCTTCTTAGCTAAAGTAGAAAATGTGCAGTAATCGGGGACGCAAGAAACATCTTGGTGACTTAAAAAAAAAAATAGTGTCCTGTCTGTCATCTAAGAGTCTTATAAATGTAGACAGTAGTGGGAGTACTAAGCATTCACAAGCACTTTCTGTGACCCTTGGGCCCTGTGCTAAGGGTCCGCCTACATACTTAGTACTCCTTACACCTTCTGAAGTAAATTCTTAGGACCCCCCGCCCCCATTTTGCAGATGGCTTAAGGGGACTTAAAAACGTCCCCAAAGTCACTTTGCTTCAAAGCAGTGGAGTCAATATCCAAATCCTGGTCCTTCTGACTCAGAAGCTCCAACGAACCCACACCCACTTCTTTCTCTGCAGAAAGCTTGCTTTTCTTCATTATAAGAAACAGTATCTAAAACTAACAAGAGCATCAGAACTCTGGAATCACGTTTCTCTTTGTGGCTGGTAGTGTATTTCTAGCGTTTTTGTTATTTTATATTTAGGGAATGCATTTAGTGAGGCACTGTGTTTATTTTTCTGCTAGAGGTTATCTTGTCTCTTAGCAGTTAGAATTATTTCTGATAAGGAGATATTTACATCTATAATTTAGCCAGGATATCTTCTGGGTTAATTTTGTTAGTTCCTGAAAGCTGCCCAAGGCTACAGCCAAGTCCTACAAAGGCAGCTTTCAACATCTTTCCGAAAGCTACCTCAAGAGGGCGCTCCTTGCAAGCCTGAGATGTATTTGGTTTTCTCAGGCCTGAAACTTGGTTTTAAACATATTTTCAGACTCAGAGAGAGAGAACAGGGTGGTGGTTGCCAGAAGGATTGAGAGGGGGCCAAAATGGGCGAAGAGGATCAAGAAGTGTAAGCTCCCAGTTATAAAATAAATAAGTCGTGGAGGTGTAATGTACAGCCTGGGCAATGCTACAATCAATAACATTGTATTAACTTTGTATGGTGACTGATGGTGATCAGTTTGCAATGTATATAAATAACGACTCATTATGTAATACACATGAAACAGAATATTGTGTGTCAATTATTTATCAATAAAAAAAAATTTTTTTTAAGAGACTGGATTGCAATCCTATAGGAAGTTCATGGAAGAGGCATGAGGAAACAAAATAGAGTCCAAGAATTTGAATTCTTAGGATGTAGGCCATGAAGATCCAGGGATTTAGAATCTATAAAAATTACTATAAAGAAAACTTGAAGAAAAACTTCTGTAATTCTTTTAGAATGTAGAGTCACAGTACTAGACAGGCTCCCAGGAAGGCAAGGAGAATCCCCACACATTTCTCTATTGTTAAGTACTTTGGGGAGGATACAGCAGGGAGGTAGGATTCTCAGCTCTCCTCAGGAACCGTACACATAGTTTAATGTACTGATTCAATATCCTAAGGCAGGGGGTGTGAGGGCATTTGTTTTTGTGCTTTATAAAAATCACATTAGCTCTTCTGAAGAAAATGCAGAGGCACAGCTAAAAAAGCAGGAGAGAAATGAGAATGGAATTATAAGAAAAAAAATTAATTATTCCAGAAAAATGTATGAAAAGAGGAGCAGAGGAATTTAAAAAAAAATAACAGTTGGGACAAAGAAAACAAATCAGAGTAGCAGATTTAAATCCAATCACATCAATAATTAACATTAAATGTAAGTGGACTAAATACTCCAATTTAAAGGCAGAGATTGTTAGATTGGGGGAGAAAAAGATCCAAAGATATGCTGTCTTTAAATATAAATACAGGGGGGCGCCTGGGTGGCTCAGTGGGTTAAAGCCTCTGCCTTTGGCTCAGGTCATGATCCCAGGGTCCTGGGATGGAGCCCCGCATTGAGCTCTCTGCTCAGCAGGGAGCCTGCTTCCCTCTCTCTATGTCTTCTTGTGATCTCTCTCTCTGCCAAATAAATAAATAAAATCTTTAAAAATAAATAAATAAATATAAATACAGGTAGTTTAAAGGGGAAAATATGGAGTAAGTACATGCTACAAATGGTATGGTTTAGAAAACTGGAGTGGCCATACTAATACAAGATAATAGACTTCAGAATGGTAAATATTATCAGGGATAAAAGGGACAATTTTCCAGGAACACATTGCAATCATAAGTCTGTATCTAGTAATAGAGCTTAAAATACATGAAGAAAGCACTGACAGAATTTAAGGGAGTGAAAAGCCTACAATTGTAGTTGGGGATTTGAACATCTTTCTGACAGTAATTGATAGAATAGCTGGACAAAAAAGCATTTCCATTCATCTAAATGGGCCCTCCACTGGGGGACTGAGTCGGTGTCAGCCACAGGATGCTCTACTCACAAGAGGTTTCCGTTCCATTTTCTTGACTAATGAAGTAGCAGCTGTCTCAGCATCCCCTGTTGCACACAAGATGTCTTGAGACTGATTATAATTGCTATGAGAGTGAACCTGAAGTCTTTACCTTGGCAAGCAAGCTGCAGAAGATTTCCTCTTCATCCCCACACTTGGGATCAACACCATAGTCTAGACAGGGGGAGTTTCTAGTGACCAGAGTAAATTGCTTCTGCCCAAATAAGGCCAAGGCCCCTTTCTCTGAGGAGCACTCTGTAACTACTCGAACCTCAGCTGTCAGGAAAGTGGGCTCCTTGGAGGGCCCTCCATGCTCAATGTTTGACTATGCAAATGAGCCCTTGAGTTGAGACTGGAGTTTTACTTATATAGGTAAGTGACACTTAGGATCACCGACCATCTTTCAGCCACTCCAAGACTAGACTGTTGTTGGAGGAGCTCCTTAATGGGATTACCACACACAAAGAACAGCCTCACGCTTCTGGCTTCAGGCAGATCCTGCCGCCCCTCCCCGGTCATCTACCCATGCTCAGTTGAGCCGTCACCCATAGTGATCAGTGGAACATTTTTCCCAGCCTGCAGAAATTATGGATTCAAAAATTTTGGATACTCTCTCAGGATAATACAGAGTAGTTATTTAGGTTAAAGCATCTTATGCTTCTGTATCAGTTAAGGCACTTGTAGTCGTGGAGACCGAACCCTTTGGAATGGTCTGGAAGTAATTCTTATTTCTGAATTAATACTTTCTTAGTTCAATTTAAGCCTTGTTTCCTTATGTTCTAACTTAAAGGGAGCTGGAAAATGCAAGATCTCCTATTATTCAACTCTATGGAATCGGTGGAAATAAGGGCACACAAGCTCAAGTTGAACCAAGAAGTTATGAAAGAAATTGCACCTATTTGGTTATTTGGGAGGAAATATTCAAGATCAAAATACTATATTTTATTAGGCGAGGGGAAAAAAGTCCTAAAATATACTGAATTAACAGGGAACTGATTTGTAATGGGCTTTCTCGTCTGTAGACCACTAACACACACTACAGTAACAGCCAGAGCAGGAGAAAGTCAGAAAAACATTAGGGACTAATCCAGGGAAAAGAGATAAGACTAAGTACTCTGGCTAATCTATGGGATCATTTTACCTACCCTGCCCTGAGACACTTGGGTGCCCAAGTCGATTCTTTTATTTTTAGAATCGAGATTGTGATAAATGCAGTATTTGTTTCTTTTGTACAGTGCATTTGGCATCTACTGTTCTTTCCATCTGGTTTCCTCAGATAGGCTCGTAACTCTACCTGATGCCAAAGAAAGCCTTTGTGTGCCCCTTAAATCCTTACTGGTCCCAGTGGTGAGTCCCCAGATGGAATATGACATTTCCCCATTTTGCCTTTAGTGAAAGAAATAGAACACGAAAGGAAGACTTTTCACTCTAGCCTCCTGAAAGACACTACCATTTCCCCCAAACTTTTAGTACTACCTAGATAATGAATGAGGGATGGAGGTGGGGGAGATGATGGTATCATTTCAGAAATAATCTGATCAATCACCTAAATTCGTTACTTCTGTTCTAATGATTTAATTACATCTTCCAAAGTGGAGAAAGACATTTGGAGCCCACTTATTTTTCTGTAATAGATGTAAGAAAGGAGAAAATGGTGAAAAATATTTTTTAAACTTTTTTCTTCAAATCGTTTAATGTGTCAAGAATCATGGCACTGGGGGTGCCTGTGTGGCTCCGTTGATTAAATGTCCGACTCTAGGTTTCAGCTCAGGTCATCATCTCAGGGTGGTGAGATGGAGCCCTGCATTGCACTCCAGGCTCAGTGGGGAGTCCTTGAGATCTTGTCTCTCCTTCTCCCTCTGTCTCCCCTTTCCCCCAACTCATGCTCTCTTTCTCTCTCAAAAACAAAACAAAACAAAACAAAAAACAAACAAAAAACAAATCATGGCACTTTACTGGGAAAAGAGCACAAGACTCAAGTCAAAGAGGTCGCTTACTAATGTGACTTTGGGGCTCCTCTGAGCCTCAGTTTCTTCATCTGTAGATTGAGAAGTTCAGCCCTTTCCTCCCTGCGTCTTGAACGTGTGTTGAGAGGGCTGTGCTACAGGGGAGAGGCTCACGCAGGTGATGGTCTTCAAGGACACGACGCACTTGTCAGGAAGTCCTACTGACCAGTCTTCATTACCATCTGCAGCTCCTCTCTCCAGCTAGTGAGGCCTTCTCATTACCCATTTTTCCTTTTCCTAAGTTCAGGCCATTATTCCCACTATAACGTCTTCCTACTTTTCTTTTTTCTATTTGCTCTTTCACTCCACTGGTCAACTCTCATGTTTTTCATTATTTATCATGAGCCCAAAGCTGCAAATATGACATTTCTGTCTCCAAAACAATCCTTTTTTTTCTTCCTAATCTTATTTATTTGACCCAGAGAGACACAGCGAGAGAGGGAGCACAAGCAGGGGGAGTAGGAGAGGGAGAAGCAGGCTTCTTGCTGAGCAGAGAGCCCGATTCGGGGCTTGATTCCAGGCCCCGGGGATCATGACCTGAGCCGAAGGCAGATGCTTAAAGACTGAGTCACCCAGGGACCCCTCCAAAACGATATTTAAACACTTCACAATACTTTCTCGTTTTAAGGGATTAATTCTTTAGGTTCATTTTTCTAATCTCAGGGGTCTGTACCTTCGTATTCTACGCTGAGCCCCAGGATTTGAGTTCTGGTTGGGGAACTTGATCTGATGAAAGAATTGAGGACATTTCTGTCTGTGACTCCCTTTCCCAGGATGCTGGGTACCTTTGCCTTCGTCCTCTCCTTACAGCCGCTTAGCAGGACTCCCACCTCTAGCCACAAACTCATGTTTTCCAAAACTCCTTTCTTTTTCTATTCTTTTTTTTTTTCTTTTTTCTCGCATTTTTGTTGTTTTTTTTTTAGCTCCAGATAAAAGTCCGTTTTTAAAGATTTTTAACAACTGATTTGTTGTAAGACATTCAGCTAGAAAGTAGTTTTATCCCACATTGCCTTTTTAAAAATTTTTAGTTCAAAAATCTAATTGGCTTTATTAAATGATTCACCAATTGGGCAGCAATTCATCTAGCAAGGAGAGGAGAAACTCTGAGAATGCTACAAAAAATGGAAGGTTTTTATAGGAAGAAGGGGGGGCAAGGAAGTTATTAGTAAAAGAAAAGATCCTGTCAGGCAAGGTCACCTTCCCAGAGGGAGAAGAGCATGGTGGGGGGGGGGGGTCTTATCATGCGGATGACCTCACCTTCCTTTGAGGGATGGAGAGGGCCCATTGGACAAATGCCAATGAAACTTCCTGAGTGGTCCGTCAATTCTTCATTTCCAGGGGATGCTGAAACTGCATTAGATTAGGTATGAAGCCCCAGTTTGGTGACAGAGCCTAAGTGACACCATTTTAGCCTGCAGTTTTCTTTTTCACACTTACAAATCACAGTATTACAGTCCACCCCCTGGTCTTTGAACATGGATCCCTTGTAACAGAACAGTTGTAAAAGTCAAAAGGTCCTGGCACGTGACTAGAATCTCATCCAGTCATCAAACACTACCCAGTCCACCACTGTATCTTATGAAAGTGGCTCCGAGGTGAGGCCACTTGGGTTTGCAGGCTTCTTCTGCTCCATCCGGTCAGGTCCCCAAAGCAGGAGTGGTCTCAGGAATAGAGGCTTTGCTCTTGGAAGCACGAGGCCCCAGCCAGAGGCAGAGATTCACAAGGTGACATATGGGGAGAGGGTACCAAGGTTCCAGGCCATGCCACCGTCCCCACATCTCCACATAGTCGCCAACCTGGGAGCTCTTCTTCTGCGTGACTCTTACGCTCTCACAGTTGAGCATTGGTGACCCAGCTCCTCTTATGAGGCTATGTTTCATTGACGTAGTTCTAAAACAATTTTAAATGCACAGATTAAGAACATGTGTCTCTTCATGTCACATGTTAAAAGAGACTTCAACTCATTCTGAAATCTATATTGAAGAATGTCTTAAAGCAAAATTGCAACCGTGTAGCTATATTAACTATAATTCTATCAAGTCACAGTAGAGTGACCAAGAGAGTCAAGTTGGAGGCCCATCTAACCTAGAATTCTTCCTCTGATAAAGGCATCCAGGCTGTTTTGTTGGACAGGGAAGGGGGGTGGAGGGGAGGAGTGTGATCAGTTTGGAAAGATATGGTTTCCCTCCCTCATGTCAGTCTCAGAATGTCAAGAATGTTCCTCAAAGGTGGATCTGTCGGCATGCCCTTTGCTAACTCCTGCTTCAATCCTTTTATATTGTATCTGCTACCTCTTGGGACATAAGTTTCATACTTTTATTATCTACAGTAGTCCGGTATTTCCTCTTTTTGTCTTAAAACTACTTCTTTCAAGTTTCAAGGAGTGTGCCTTTAGGATTTGGAAGCAATGATTCCATCTGCAATTTCTCTATTCAGTTCCACTTGATCCTGGAGGCTTTGATGGTATCTGCTTGGCCTTTGTCAAGACACAAAAAGCTAATTTTGCTTCTGAAAATGGAAAATGTTCAAAGGAGCCTTCCTCCAATGAGGCAAATCGTTCTAGAGCTAGGGTGCAGTGACCCTCATTGTGGAGAGGCAGGAAAACAACCTGGAGACTGTTGACAAAGGGTTAAGTATCACAGACAGCATGAGTAGAAGCAAAAAACAGAACTGATCCAAAACATATAACGTATACTCCAAAATAAGCCAGGCTCGCCCCACTTAATGGGATCACTGCAGACATGCCAAATTCTACAGCGAGTCAATTGTATACATATGGTAAAACTTTTCATACCAGTCAACGTTTGCTGCCAGATGATTTTAATTAAATACAGATTGGGTAGCTGAAAGAAAGCACTGGAATTAAATAGAATAAAGTTAAACACAAGCCCTTTTGTAAGTGGCCCTGGTTTAGGTTAGGATGTATGCAAATGCCCGTGGAGGACAGAAGAGGAATGTGTGGTTTGGGGGGGGCCTCTGGGGATGGGCATGACTCATCTCCAATCTGGGGACCCAGTTGTTTATCTGGAAGGGGAGGGTTTACAGAAACGAGGATTATTCTCCTTTTGAAGTTGAAATTTATGCTGATTCTTGCACCTTGTTACATTCTTCCTGCCCAACTACAGGGTTTTCTCTACAAGAAATTGCTCTCTGGGCAAACATCGCCTTGAATTTTTTGAAAAGCTGTGGGTTTTAGAGATGCCAGATTGGTAGATTGGAAACTCCCTCCCACCACCAGACTTTATTAGTCCCTGCTCCTGGAGCTGATTTTACGTAATGAATTTAAAAGTGAGGCTGTTTACTTCATTTAAGAAAAGGAACGGAAAGCCAATTTTGCTTCGGATGGGCCTTGGCTGGGCGGAGGGGAAACCACTGCTCTGAAATGTGCTTTTCTCAGACTTGAACAGCATTTCTTTGGTTTTCTCCATAACTTACCATTGTGGCTTTTACTTACTGAACATCTTTTGGGTAAGCCACTCTGAATCCCAGTTTTCTCTTTTCTGAGATGAAGATCCTGACTTAGTGAAGTTTCCCTCGATTCTTAGGACTCTGACCTGGCCAATCCCAGGCCCTGCAGGCAGAGGCAGCCTGACACCCGCAGGCCCCAACCCCTGGAGGGGAAGAGACAGAGAAGAATGTCACCCAGTCTCTGAATCCTGTCTTATGAGCATATCAGATCTTTCAAGGAAGGAGCAGACTCATAACCCTTCCTTTGCCAGTGAGACAGGGGTCCCAGGGAGTGCATGGCTCAAGGAGCAGGCAGAGGCTGGACCCTGCATGTAAGGCTCTTCACCCCCCTTTCCACGGGAAGGCAGCTGAGCAGACTGGGAGCTTTCACAGTCATGCGGCAATGAGCTGGGGAATTCCAGCGGTTGGGCAAGAAACCATACCTCCCACTGCTGCCCCCTGTGGCTGGGGCAAACACTGGGGATGACCAGGTGCCTCTGCCCAACCCCCGCCCCCACTGCCCCGCCCCGGCCCCGCCCTCCCCGCCGATCTCAAGGGCAAACGTCTCCATCCTTGTTTGCCCACCTCTCTTTGTATTTGTAAATATTTATGTGCAGACACTGTTCTGCAAACATACACACTCCAGTCTGTCTTTCAGTTGCTTGGGCTTTGGTCCAGTCATTTTTCTTGAAGAAGTCACCAGTTTTAGCCTCGAGGGAGTTGCGTTCCCCGCCCACCCGCGCCCCCCGAATAAATGTCTGTGGATTGAAGTGTCTCAGTTTGGGGAAAATGGCAGAACTATCAATGAACTTAATGTCGCCACTAGATTATGAATTTCTTTCTTTCTTTCTCTTTTAAGATTTTATTTATTTATTCAACAGAGAGAGATCACAAGTAGGCAGAGAGGCAGGCAGAGAGAGAGGAGGAAGCAGACTCCCCGCTGAGCAGAGAGCCCGATTCCCAGGACCCTGGGATCATGACCTGAGCCGAAGGCAGAGGCTTAACCCACTGAGCCACCCAGGCGCCCTAGATTATGAATTTCTTGAGGGCAGCTCCCATATCTTACCCTCTTTTGTGGGATAAATGAAGACTAAATGGATGACAAATTAATTTCACTTAGTTGAAATGGATTTTTTAAATGGACTGTTTAATAATATATTCAGGTATATAAAAATGACATCTATCAGTCATGCAAGTTAGTTTCTCCATCTTTAGGAAGGAAAGAAGGAAGTCATTTGTACTTAATTCCAGGTATGATTCCTCATTTCTTCTTTCATATTTATGCCAGTTGTCTTAACATATTGGCCTCAGGCAAAGGTAACCACTTCTAGAAACCATGGAACCCAGACTCTTAGTTACCGACCTCAAGAAGCAAGAGATACGGGAGTTAGTGGCCGGCGATCTTTTGCTGTGCAGGGCAGCCCAATGAACCAACTCTGTTAGGAGTTTGGCGGTCCCTTCCTGGCGCTTCCCCCCACCTCTGCCTCACTGACACTGCAGCCCTCCGGGGCCTGGGCTGGGCTCCGCCACCCCGAGAACATCTTCCCCCACACTGAGGAGTAAACAGGCTTACAGGAGTGAAACAGGGGCTGAGGCAAGACCAACTGAGTGCCTGCTTTGGATGGGAAGTGGCTCCAGCCCTGGGGGCCCGGTTTTCCCTTGCTGAAATGGACCATTCTGCATTGTAGGCCAAGTCGTAGGAGAGGAGCTGGAGAAGTCACAGCTCCTTGAAATAGAGGGGCTGCCCTCAGTGTAGCAGAGAGCAGAGACAATAAAACGAATGATTGCAGCACAGTGTAAGAATTTGCTAGAGTAGGGGTGTAAGTCAAAAACAAGCAGCCCTAAGAAACAGGCAAATACTTATGGCCAGGAACATCGCTGGATATGAGACTGGCACGGCAGCTTGGGGCCACACTGCACTCACGGTGGTGGATTAGAATTGCTTATTTACATGTTGGTCTCTCCTGCCAAGTATTTACACCCCGAGGTCTGGGAATGGGTCTTACTATTTTTCTTCAGTTCTTCTGAGTCCCACTGTGTGTGTGTGTGTGTGTGTGTGTGTGTGTTTAAGACATCTTTATTTGTAACTTTGTTTTCCAACTTTGTTGAGATATAACTGATACATAACATCCTGTAAGTTTAAGGTGTGTTGCTTTGATACCTTCGTATATTGCAAAATGATCACCACTGTGACACTAGTAACATCTCCATCCCGCTGAGTTGTTTAGAGGACTGAATGGATTTTCACTGAATGAAGGCATGATTGGATGGATGTTGGTTGCTATGGGAAGTCAGTGCAACCCAGACTGAGGAGCTGATTGGACTTTTGACTGGTCATATACTACAGAGACTTGTTTGGACTTCATCTCTTGGGGAATATAGAGCCCTTGAGTGTTCTAAAGCAGGGGAGTGACCTAAACCTATCTGTGTTTGAGAAAGAAATTATTGCTATAGTGTGACAGACTGATTTGCAAGAGGCTGGAAGTTGGAAGACCAATTGAAAAACTACTGTAATGGTCTGGAGGAGATACAAGAAGGCTTGAGAGGGTAGAGACTTGAGAGAGATTTATAAGGTAGAATTAGAATCCAGCTCCAATTTGGGTGACCAGTGGAATGGGAAGGATGGAAAAATCAATGATCACAGTGAACTCAAGTGAAATTAAGTCTGACTTTCAAGTAGATTTATAATTCAAAGATTAAAAAGAGAAAGAACCTCACACTTAGGCTCTAAACATAATTAGCTTATTATTGTTGGTTTAGAATAATGAAACTTAGTGTGTAAGAGTTGATAAACAAATAGGATTTACATGGGTATGTGACAGAAGCAACAGATTTATATAGCATAAGAACTATAAATATTATAGTACACATAATATGCAAATATACAAGTAAAGACTATATTCTGATGCTATAAGAATAATCAGGGCTGCCATATGTAGTCTCACAGGTTGTGCACTGCACAACTCTAGGGGACATTAATAATAGCAATAGACCACCATGTAAAGCTATTGCATATCCATCTTAAGCTTTAGCACAACATATTCATAGACAGTTGCTTTGAACAACAAATAAATAAGCTGTCTAAGATGGGAATTTGATAGACTTGCCCTTCCATGGCCAGGTCATTAGTATTGGATGTGTGGTAGTGGGTGGGGGAGAGTGTCTTTTCATGTTGAAAATGAAAGAAGTTTTTCTCCTTTTATGGGACCTGAGGGATTATGCTCTTATACTCCATTCCAATAGCAATGGGAGAATTCAGCTTTTTGTTGGTGTTTATGTTTTATGGCTTCACAGTGCTTAATGTGTCCGCATTTCCGCATGTTGTTCAAAGTGAGTAATGTGGAATGACACGTGGACTTAGCCATTCGAGGGGAGAAATTCATAGAAGCCGACGAAGAAAAGATAATCCCCTATATTCTTTCCCAACAATTATATATTACTTAAAATTTGTGTGGATTTTGCTCACATGCTTCTGGGGAAATCACTTCAAAATGTGACCACGGACCAGAATGTAGGTTTGGCTCGGTCCCATCTGTGGCCTGGCGTGGCTGGGCATCTAAGCCATCACAGCACTGCTCAGTGGTCTGCGACTCCGTTGGCAGATGAGGGAGGTTTGGCAGAATGTGTCAGAGAGGAGCATCTTCCCTGATGTCAAACTGCCAAGGGCCGATGGAGGAGACGGGAGCCTTGTGAATTTCCCAGCAGCCCAGGTGGCTTGGCATTGTAGACGGGGTCCAGAGACTCAGGCCCTTGGGAGCCAGTTGCCATACTGGGGTCTGGAATGGGACCTGGGCATAGTGCAGATAGAGCACAAAGCGTCATGCTTCTCCACGCTTAACTCATCTAGTGGAAACATGTCAGGCTGCCTTCTCCAGGGCCCTGCATTTATTTTAAAGAATGTTAGAAAGGAAATATATCACTTGCCATCTTCCTCCCTCTTTGGGCGTGTTTATTGTGATTGGAAATCATTCTAGTCCGCATGGCTATGTCTTTCCCCCACCCTTTGTGCCCCTCTGTTGAACAGCCCTCTGTGCAAATAAACAGAAGAGGGCGAAGCATTTTATTCAGCCACAGAAACAGGAGCGAAGTTAGACTCCAGAGAACCAGAATCGCAAACCACGGCTTGTGTCCTCTGTAATGTGCTTGCTTTTCTTGTCCGTGGACCCGGGCCAGGACGTACAGCAGAGGCCTTTGCCATGCTGGCTGGGAGCCCAGACCCAGGTATTCTGCTATAAATGGGACTGCTGGCCCTGCTTTGTTGTTCCGTAGAATTTGCCTGGGGTTTATCTTGACCATGCCTACTGAGAGAGGAAATTCTGAGCTGCTCCGAACTTGATTAAAACCTGAAAGGGAACATGTGCTTTCATTTTCTCTCTGTCCAACCAGACCTGAAAACAACAAGTAATTGATCAATGTATTGTTAGTTCCAATTTTTAAAACAAATACTTTATTTATGGAAATCCCTTTGGTCTAGAAAGAAAAAAATAAAACAAAAACAAAAAACCCTGCCAATACAGAAAGCCCCACAGATCAAGTGCGTGGGTTTATGAATTACCGTAAGGGTACACCATCCAAGTCAAGGAATAGAACTTTGCTACTGTCCTGCAAGTCCCTTCCGTGTGTCCCACCCCAATCACAGGCCCCTCCTCTCCTACAAGTAATTCTTTGGCTGAACTTCTATGGTACTATTTCCTTGGGTTTAGCTTTTTTTTTTTTTTTTTAAGATTTTATTTATTTATTTGACAGAGAGATACAGAGAGCACAAGTAGGCAGAGGCAGAGGGAGAAGCAGGCTCTCCGCTGGGCAGGGAGCATGATGGGGGCTCGATCCCAGGACGCTGGGATCATGACCTGAGCTGAAGGCAGGTGCTTAACCAACTGAGCCACCCAGGTGCCCCTGGGTTTAACTTTTAATAGTTTTACCACCCAAATGTATATCCCTAGATTAGAAAGTTTAATCTCACACATTTCAAACCATTGAATATATCTTTTACTTTTTAAAACTGTAGATACTTCCTCCATCCCCATATAACTTATCTGTTGAACAACCTTTAAGTAGAACTTAACATATTAAATTATACCAGCAACACACCCACTTTAGTTACCTTTCTTGTGTGAGATAGTATTTTGAGACTTCCCCCCCCAACACAAGGTCGTCACACCTTATTTTCGTTGAAACATGGCAAAACCAAAAATAAATCAAAACAAAATTTAAAAAGCTAAGGAGCCCAAAAACTTTTGAATCTAGACTTAGCAACAGAAAAGATGAATTTGTCTTGCTGATGTTCAGGGAGAGCTTTTCATTCTATGATACTGTTGATTCGGTGATGTGTGTGATTATGATTTATAATTGTTACATTACATATGATCATCTATATTCTGGACAGAGAATAGAAAACAGCTCCTGGCTGTGTATGAAAAAGCAAACCAACAACCAAGATCATGAGTGAGGTTAGAAGTTAAGATGCAAGGACTCTGGGGGCGCCTGGGTGGCTCAGTGGGTTAAAGCCTCTACCTTTGGCTCAGGTCATGATCCCAGGGTCCTGGGATCGAGCCCCGCGTCGGACTCTCTGCTCAGCGGGGAGCCTGCTTCCCCCTCTCTCTCTGCCTGCCTCTCTGCCAACTTGTGATCTCTGTCAAATAAATAAATAAAATCTTTAAAAAAAAAAAGATGCAAGGACTCTGGTGTCACAGGGGTCTGACTTTTATTCTGATTCTGTGTGATGCCAGATAAATCACTTTACTTTTCTATCAGTACAATGAAGATCATTGTTACTAATCAAAGTCGATCTGTACTTCTCTTAACGAGGAACAATTATTTATTCAACTTTCCGCCTTTTTATTGTTAACCCTTGAAAATGTTAGTGACACCTGAGTCCTTGGTTTAAAACTAAAGATGTATGAAAAACAACATACTCGGGAAGCATCAAATACAATGTTACTTACTTGTGGGCACTAATGATTTTAACTTTTTATGTGGCAATAATTTATTGGCATTGATAATAACTAAAAATGGTTAGGACTTACAGAATACCATGTAGTTCATGAAGCACTTCGACATCAACTATTTAATTTGTCTTTAATAGAATAAATATTCATACCCTAATTATTTATTCTGCTTTCAACATATGCTAGTATTCTTTCTTTAACCATCACCTATAGCAAAGGGGGGCTTAGGAAAGACCTTGTTTTTTGTATGGTTCTGTCGCGCATGATAGGTGAGGAAACAAAAATATAGACATCTAGTTGTTATTTTTCTATATATTTTGGGGGGTTGCTTATTTTCTGTAGTACCCAGTTCTTGTTGTAAGTCTGGGGCATCTGGCTGGCTCAGTTGGTAGAGAATGTGACTCTTTGATCTCGGGGTTGTAAGTTCAAGCCCCATGTTGGGTAGAGAGATTATTTAAAAAAAAACAAACCACTTTATCATCTTTATTATCACAAGTCTGTACAAGGGAAATGTGGATTAAATAATATACATAATAATTAATCTTGACATCAACCCACGTCACTGCTTATTAAATGATAAATATGCAAAAACCAAATCACCAAAATAAATAATGGATTTGAGTGCCCCCTGAGCTACTTTTCTTAAAATTAACATATAATGTATTATTTGTTTCAGGGGTACAGGTCTGTGATTCATCAGTCTTACACAATTCACAGCACTCATCATAGCACATACCTTCCCCAATGTCCATCACCCAGCCACCCCATCCCTCCCATTCCTCTCCCCTCCAGCAACCCTCAGTTTGTTTCCAGAGATTACAAGTCTCTTATGGTTTGTCTCCCTCTCTGGTTTCATCTTGTTTCATTTACTCCTCCCTTCCCCTATGATCCTCTGTCTTGTTTCTCAAATTCCACATATCAGTGAGATCATATGATAATTGTCTTTCTCTGATTGACTTATTTCGCTCAGCAGAATACCCTCTAGTTCCACCCATATCATTGCAAATGGCAAGATTTCTTTTTTGATGGCTGCATAGTATTCCATCATATATATATATATATATATATATATATATATATATATATATCACATCATCTTTATCAATTCATCTGTTGATAGAGATCTAGGCTCTTTCCATAGTTTAGCTATTGTGGACATTGCTGCTATAAACATTCGGGTGCATGTGCCCCTTCAGATCACTGCATTTGTATCTTTAGGGTAAATACCAAATAGTGTGATTTCTGGGTCGTAGGGTAGCCCCCGAGCTACGTCTTGTTGCAGTCACTTAACTCCCATGTCAGAGAGCCTCACAAAATGAGTGACTAATCTTATTCTATAGGAAGGTCTTTAGTTCTCTTGCCCTGAATCCTTGCTCGAAACCTGGTGAAGGTGTCTCTGCATGGCAGTCTAGTGGATTGCCACTGATCCTCAAACAATAACGTGGTATCTAGAATATCTGAAGGTAGCTTTATTAAAAGAAGAGAAAATTAAATGATTCTATCCTGGTAAGGGAGATTGCAGTAACCTGGCATCCCAAAGGGGGCGCTGCTCTTGAGCATAAGATCACATAAAGGGCTTCACCTCCTCCGACTTGGCCTCTCCTTCCAGACTCCAGAGGCTCTCTCCTGCTCTCTCTCCACAGTGGGATGACAGGGATTCATTCCAGACCTAGCTGGTGCTGGTGGACCTTCCAGCAGCTCGCACACACCTAGCAATCAGGGCTAGATATGGGTTCCATCTTCTTGAGGATTAATTACCTCTTCTTGAGCCGGGCTGCATTGTGCAAACACAGAACTAATATTGCGCCTCCTCTTGGCTTCAGAGGTACCCACCTTCTTTCCAGGGTTGCGGGAGAAGGGATCCCTACCTCTAGTTCCTGAAGCTTCATACCAGTCCTTGTCGAGCATGTCCTAATGCTGTGCATTGTTAGGGTTGGACATCCCATCCTTAAAAGAACTTCTCTTTTAGGAGAAGTTCTCCCTCTGGGGCCAGGTGCCAATAGTTCTACCCACCGATAGGACACTCGCTGACTCCTCTTTGCCCTCACCATATTGCATGAACTTCTAATAGAGCACTTGTCACTTTGTTCTGTAACTGGAGAGCTTTCACACCTTTTCTCACCATGACCCACAAAAGGAAATCTATCTTACATTGCAAACCAGTGCACACAGACATATACACAATCGATACAGATACACGACATCCATGTGAGTTTCCTTACCTTTACCTCGTGCTTGCTGACATTCCTTACTCTGTGCTCTTCTGTTCTACCTTACTTACTTGTTCATTAGGGTTTTTTTTTATGCTGATCAAGACCCACTACATTAATTTCATGATCATCTAACAAGTCGCAAGCTGCTGTTTGAACAACACAGTGCTAGTTAATGCACCTGCCTCCCTCTCCCCCATCCCTGTTAGACGGTGACCTCACTGCAGGCAGGAAACAATGTATGTCTATATCTCCTTTGTATACTTTGGTGCCTGGCGTGGAGCAGATGCTCAGGGAAATATTTGTTGGGGGGAAGAACTCAGCCTGAGTCTTTATGCCCAGGTCTATCTACTTTGCCTGGCAATTTTAAGAACTGAGTGAGATCATGTATTTAGGGGAGGGAACACAGGGCTCCAAGAGATGCTCAACTAACATATGTTTCTTTAGGATTTTCTAGACTAGCTGTCCCTTTAATTCACCATCTGATTGTGCTGCAGTTTTTTGGTGTGTGTGTGTGTGTGTGTGTGTGTGTATTTTAAAGGTAATGAGAGTTTGAAGTCCATTAGCCTAAGGCCTCAGCCAGCCCAAGTACTTTAAGGTTTTCTGAGTTGCCATGGAGCCAGGGACAAAGTGCCCTCCAGGAACAGGTTGAAACTATAGGAAGGTCACAGGGGAGAGTGCTTTTTGTCCTACCCTGGCCTGGGACTCATTTCTCCATGAAAAGTAAAGACTTGAGCTTATTAGAATTTCTAAATTGAAAATTACTTCCACATTTTAAAAAGATTATAAAGGAAGTTTAAACCTAACATGAACATGGATTGCTTTGTGACTCAAAAGTCTTTATGAGAGCTCTCACTTCAGAGGTACTAAATTCTACCGTAGCAGAAAGACACTGGTTGGTGAACCTCTGATTCCAGTAGTAACTGGGGGCGGGGCAGCCTCTGAGGGTATCACTTCTTCATCTATGAAAAGGCGAATCTCACCCGTCCTCGAAATTCTGTGATCCCAAACATGAACCTTGGAGTCCTTCATTTTATGCTCCCGGGAATGCGTTGACCATTGAGGAGATAACATTCCAATGAAAACCTATTGCACTTGCAGAGTCTGAATCAAGTATGGTGCCTGAACCCTTTTCTCTAACAGTTTCTTGCTACTCTCATGTAGAAGCTCTTAACCAGTGTTTCACTGGCCTGAGGGCCAACGAGTCAGGTTGTGAGTGATATCAATTAAGCCTCAGAAATCAAGCTTTTGCATGAATCGTCACAGTAATTTGTTTTGGAATTGTACTTCATCTTGCCCACGAAATGTGAGCGGTTGATTTCATGTGGTGTGAATTTATAATTCACATGCAGGTGATTTAACGAACCAACTTGTTTCTTTCCAGGACAGAGTGGCTCAGAGGATCATGGAACTTCTAAGCCTAGCAGAATATGAAGTCTCTCCCCTCTGACTGTCTGGATGAAATTTAAGAAGGTCAGTAGTGAATTCCATTGGCCACCAGTTCCTAGTGTGCAGGCTGTCCTGAAGTTAGCCGGGTGATAGGGAACATCTGACCTGCCTTGGCATTAAATTTGCAATTTTTTCCGATGTCTAGGAAAAGTCAAATGATTGGTGTGGAGAGGATATCAGAAGCTTCTTGCGCGCTCGCTCTAGGCTTTGCCCCCTATAGAGATTCTGATGGAGAAGAAACTCAGATAATCAGTGATTCAACTTGAAAGCTAAGCTCTCCCCTCCCTCTCCCAAATGTCAGAAAGGACTCCCTTACCTTTGTCGTTTTCAAAATGAACATGTACTCAGCTTCCATACAATTCAGGGGCTGTCACGTGGGTGCTGGTGTAGAAAGCAAAAGAAGGTGACGTCAGCAGTGGTCTCCTAGCTCATTTCTCCCGGGCTCATCTCACCCATTGCGTTGACATTCTGATCAGTTTCCGTGGCCTGCTCTACCTTCCCTTAAAACAGGATGCTTGTCCCACCACGGCCCTCCCCTGAGAATGGCCCTGAATGGTTTCCGTCTCCCCCAAGATTAAGCCCAGCTTCCCAACCCGACTTTCAAGGGCTCTGTGACCCAATCCCCACCCCTTCCTCAACCTCATCGCTCACATCCCTTTCTCACCCTTGGACCCGGCATGCGTTGGGTCCCTCCGTGTCTTTGCTCTTGCCCTTCTTTATCTGGCATGATCTCCAGCCCTTTCTTCCCCCCACCTCACAAGATGCCCTCATGTGACAGTGCCTCTGGGCAGCCTTTCTGGAACCCACCATACCAGGCTGCTGCCTCCCATGTGTGCCCGAAGCCCTTGCACATACCTCCGTCTTACACTCACCACATCGTGGCCATGTTACCCTTTTACTTTTCTCCCCCTCCTGCTGGACTGGGGACTCCCTTACTCTTGAGGTGGTAGAGCATAGTGGTCAAGGGCACAGTCCCTGGGGCCTCACTATCCAGGATCTCAGTTCTATCACTTCTGACTGTGTTAGACCACCTCCCATCTTACTTCCCTTCTCTATAAAATGAGGGTCATAAAATTTCATACATTGCAGGGTTGGTGTGTGTCAAGAGCGGTAAGGCATATGAAGTACCATAGACAGTAGCAGATCGTGGTACGAGCTGTGTACATTCTATCTATTACTAGTGCTCACTAAAGACTAAGTTCAATGAAACTGGGTGTTTTCCCTTGAAGATGAGTGCCAGGCAAATACAACAGTGATTTGTAGGTAGTGGGTCTTTTCTGGAAATTTTAGAATGTTTGTCTGAAGGAAGCTGAATAGAAATATAATATCTTGTGAAATGTTAGGGGTTTCCTCAGTCACTCTTCATTAAATAGTAGGATCGCCAAGGCTGGGAAGGCATCACCATTGCTTTGATTCTAGATGCTTCTAAGTGTATAGGCCCTTTAGAGGTCTCTGAAGTCCATTTTAGGTTCCTTTAAAGCCTGTGTTCGTTTGTTCAGGCTGCTATAACAAAAATGCTTAAACTCAATGGCTTACGAGCAATACACTTATTTCTCACAATTCTAGAGGCTGAGAAGTCCCAGGTCATGGCCGCACAGATTTGGCGTCCGGTAAGAGCCTGCTTCCTCGCAACGTTGCCTTCCCAGGGTACCTTGTTCCCAGGGTACAAGGCGCAAGCTAGCTCTCCAGGGTCTCTTTTGTAAGGCCGCTAATCCTAATCAGGAGGGCGCCACCCTCATAACCCAGTCACCTCCCAATGGCTTCCCCTCCTAATACCTTGAAGTTAGGATTTTAATATATGACTTTAAGCACCTCCCACTCCTATAGAAAAAACATAAGGGTCATTTTTTTTAAAAGATTTTATTTATTTATTTGACAGACAGAGATCAAGGTAGGCAGAGGGAGGCAGAGAGGAGGAAGCAGGTTCTCTGCTGAGCAGAGAGCCCCATGCTGGTCTCCATCCCAGGACTCTGGGATCATGACCTGAGCCGAAGACAGAGGCTTTAACCCACTGAGCCACCCAGGTGCCCCCATAAGGGTCATTTTTGAGGTAGATTGAGAAGGGTGTGCCTCCTTGTCACTATTTTGTAGGGCTACCCTTTGCTGAATTTCCATTTTTGAATAAGTTCTTTTAACATGTATTGCTATTGAATTTTTTATATGAATATCAAAGTCAAATACTGGGCTAAAATGAAAATGGTCTTCTTGGAGATTAGCTTCCCCCCCCCCCCAAGTGCCTAAAAAAGGGCTGGTTTCAGGTAAGGTGAGATTGATAGTCAATTTTGTTCTCTTTTTGTGAAGTGCTTTAATTTTAAGAGTGCCCCTCAGCTACTTGTGTGATCCTCACAGATAAATTTGAGGTGAAAACCTCTGGGAACTGAAGCTCTGGAACGACGATCTCACATCAAGAAAATTCCATTTCTGTGGAATTTTCCAGCCTGTGCTCATGGTCTGACATTCATGAGATTCTGTTGTGCTTGGATGAGAAGAAAAAATTCTCTGTGACCTTGAAACTTTTGTTTTGGATGGCTCCTCCTTCTATTACTTCCTCATTGCATTAATGGCTGCCCATGGATCCAAGATAAACCGTTTTCCCAGGCCCGCTGAGGGACCGGAGCTTAAACGTTTGACATTTTCTGTTGTCACGGTGTTAGGACCAGCTTCCTCATTTGCGCTGTAAAATTCTGGAAGGTAAACAGTTGTGTATATATTTTCACGTGTATCAAACTCACACTGGGCACACGCACCTTTTGTTACCTCTTTGAACTCCTTGAGATTTCAAGGGTGCGCACGGAGGGGTAGATCCCTGTCTTTGCCCTGGGCCCATTCCCCATTCCAGCCCTGCCTGCTCTTTCCTCTCACCTGAACGTCTGAGCCAGTGGAGAAGAAATAGGCAAGGGCCACCCACCCTGCCCTGTGGGCAGCCCTACCTTACAAACACACACACAGGCACGCACACAAGCACACGTGAACACACTTGCCTGCAACCATCCGCTCCCAAGCTTGCACACACATACTTCAGGGTTTCTAAAAGGTTCTCTTCAAACATGCATGGGAGATCTGCATGCGGAGTCCAAGTACAGAAGGAGATCGGCTAGAGGCACAGCTTGAGTAATCTCTGAATTTCCCTCTTTTCTCTTTGCACTTCACCCTACCATGCTTCCCTTCGCTAAGACATATTTCCGCGAGACCTTCTTTCTCAAGTCTCCTGTCTCTCCTGTCACTGTCTTCTTTCCCTGGTAAGGCTCCAGCCCGAGGTATCCGTCATGTGTGTGCTACTGTGATCTGTTTTTCCAGTGATTATCCTGAGCCATCCACACTCTGCCCCTCCCTCTTCTAACCAAGGCCACTGGCAAGTCCATTGAACCATCCGGGCAAGAGAGGGCTAAGCCCAGGACGGGGAACCAGCCCTGAGCCCCATCGTCAGTTTGTTCTAACCAGTCGTGCTCCGAAACTGGTAGTTCAGGAAGAGCCTCAGCCAGGGACTGATGCTGTAACAGCAGAGCTCACGCAGCGAAAGAGGACCTCATCACCTAACACCCAGTGGCGGGCTGAACCGCTCTCTGAGGATATATACAAGCCCCACGACCCTGGGGTCACGTCAGGTTTTATTGGTCAAGTTCAGGCAAGTTGCTGTGCACAAAAACCATTATTGCAAGAAATCTGGGGCCCCGCCAGTGGGATTTGGTTTTCAAGAATGTGCAAAAAACACAGAAAGAGAAGAGTAAATAAGCAGGGATAAACAAGACAAGAGATTTAAGGCAGCAGAAGCCTTAAGGGAGCCTTGGCTTGCAAAGATGCAGAGGATGATTAAAAAGACTTCCAAACTATCCTTAGATGGAAGACGGTGAGAATGAGGATCACAGAGGGGATTAAATGAGCAAAGGGGTGGCTAGACTAGGAGATCGCTCTAGCCCTGGCAGTCAATGATTTTAGCACACAGATGTCAATGTTCTCTACGAGGCCCACAAATGTCCAAGGATGTGAATGAGGAAGATAATTGTAGCGTCGGAAAGAGTGGCTACTGAGGCATTATCCGTTATTATTGCTTTTCGGCTAAAATGTTTAATGCGGGTCCCAGAATTACTGAATTTATTCCCAGGACATGTTTATTTTCTGGGAGAATCTGATTTGCTCAGATCAGCCCTGTCACTGGCTGATCGCACTCTGTACTGAACGGCAACTTTCCTTCTGTGGATCTCCAAGAATTTTATAAGTATCATTTAGTTCTCACATGTGACTTCGAATTCTTTCACACACTTGTGAATTAGGTGGTAAATACTTTTCCACCCAGGCAAAGCCAGAATACTGAAATGGATGGTCTCCTGGGTGTGTGAGTGCTGGCGGATGAGACCTGATACCGACACCCAAATGAGCTCAAGCTCTTCCCACCGTTTATGTCAGATCTTCCTCTGACATTAAACTCTCAAGTAGGATGTGAAGTTTGGGAGCTATTTCCAGATTTCCAGTCAGTGTGTAGATTTAAGAATTGTGTTTCCCCCATGTTGCATCTCCACTTCCTCATATCAGGGATATCATATGATAGTTGTCTTTCTCTGATTGACTTATTTCACTAAGCATGATACCCTCTAGTTCCATCCACGTCGTTGCGAATGGCAAGATTTCATTTCTTTTGATGGCTGCATAGTATTCCATCGTGTATATATACCACATCAACATGGGGGACTAGGGGGGTAGAAAAAGAAGAAAAGAAACAAGATGGGATTGGGAGGGAGACAAACCATAAGTGACTCTTAATCTCACAAAACAAACTGAGGGTTGCTGGGGGGAGGGGGGTTGGGAAAGGGGGGTGGGGTAATGGACATTGGGGAGGGTATGTGCTATGGTTAGTGCTGTGAAGTATGTAAACCTGGCGATTCACAGACATGTACCCCTGGGGATAAAAATATGTTTATAAAAAAAATTAAAAAATTAAAAATAAAAAAAAATAGTGTAAAAAAAAAAAAGAATTGTGTTTCCCTTCTGGCTTTACAAAATTGGAATTGCCTTATATTCAGTCACATACACAAACTCACACACACAACCAGAGCTGTCTGGAAGGTTCTGGGACAGGATGGAACACTTTGCTGTTGCCTCGCCAGCCCGACCTCCTATTTCACCTCCCCATCCCATTACCACTGTTTCACTAGCCACGGGGAATGCCTCTGGGGTCCGAGATAAAGGGGGAAAGCTCACACATTACAACCTCCCACCACACACACTTCTGACTCCGATACTGACATCTTCATGGCTAAAATCCAAACACTACTTGCTGCCTTAGCTTCCTCTCCATCTGTCCCTTCTTAACCCCCTACCGTCCAATGTCCCCTCTCTCCCCTCCAATGAATTCACTTTCTGAAAGCCTTCCGTGACTCCGTGCAATTCCAAAAGGTATTTCTCAGGTCATTCCGCTTGAACTCCCTGATGTTGTTGTCCAAACTATCCTCCTCCTCGAGAGTCTCTCTTCCTTTGACCTCTGTGGCCCTGAAATTCCCATTTTCCTCTCACCCTTCTGGTGATTTCTCTTTCCTATTCGGAGGGCATTCCACGACGAATTCCACGAGCACTTGTGGTCCTTGTGGTCGAATTCTCCGACCCTCCTGTGGGATCAAGTCTTGCCGTGCCCCCTCTGACAGGGTGCAGATAGCGCTCCCTGTTTCCTAGACTGAAAACTGAGAGCTTCTGTTCACCCTTCCTTTCCTGTCATTTCCTACAGCCAGGGGTTTACTGAGATTCTAGTTTCCCTCCAAAGTAGCTCTTAGCACCCACTGCCATCTCAACCCGGGCCCCTAACATCCAGAGCATTTTTCCACCGAACTTTTTGGTCATGCACATTAGCAAAATATATTCATATATGGACCTCAGATTTTACAAGTTTTTTTTTTTTTAGTTGAGATATAACTCACTCTCCCAGATTAAAATTGTTCACGCGTTATCGTATTAGTCTGCTGGCATTGCCACAGACAGCGTGGCTTAAAGAACAGACATTTGTTTTTGCCCAATTCTAGAGGCCAGAAGTCTAAGATCAAAGCTTCTTCAGGGTTGGTTTCTGGTGAGAGCTCTCCTCCCGGCTTTTAGACAGCTTCCTTCTCACTGTGTCCTCACATGGGCTCTTCTCTCTGCGTGCACGGGGGTGCAGGGGAGGCTGGGAGTGCAGAGGGAGAGAGGAGAGATCCTACCTCCTATCTTCAAATACAGTCACGTTAGAGGTCGGAGCTTCAGTACATGAATTCGGCAGGGACACATGTCAGTTGGTAACATACGCAGTTTCTATTAAACTATTTAAAATACATAAAAGATACACTAAGAAACACGGGGCTTTTAAAAGTAAATGCAAATAAGAATGCCGATATTTTCTTCCCACTCTCTTAGTGGATCGCCTCGAGTGCACGTGGGAGTGCACGCCTGTCCCTCGACCCCGTGGGCCTTGGTGATGACAATATTCTGGCGGCTGTGTCTGCTGGCGGGCTTCTGCTTTGCCTTCTGATACAGCCCAGCCTCTGTTGTGATCTTTATAAAACTTTGGTTGCTTCTTTGCCCTTCTTCAGAAAACTCTGGTCCCCCAGGGTGCCCAGAGGACAAGCCCATTGCCAGCTTGACCCTCAGGGCACTCTGTGTCCCACCACGACCGTTGTCCTTCCTAATGACCCACTTGGGGCCCTTCCCCTCCTCTGCAGGTCGCGGGCCTCTAGCTTGCCTCAGCACCACCTTGCCTGTTTCTCTGACACGCTTTCCCTCCCTTCCTGAAGTTCTGTCCCACCTCTTGGTATGTGGTTACCTGTTGCTCAGCCATGTTTCTCATACTCTCATGGGCACCATCTTATTTTTCAGCTGGATTATGAGTTCCAAGAGCTCATGGCCCAGGAATTTCTTCTTCATTTCATATCCTTCTCTGAGCACAGACTCTGAACCTGTCTGTGTTGCTGCGGTTCTTCTCGGTCCTCCTTCCAGAGTGGCACCATCCACGGGGCAGCCCGAGCGGTCCCAGGGGTGGTGGTTGGGCAGAGATGACCATGGAAGCCTTGTAGGGACCATCTGACTTGCCAATCACACGTGTGCCCATGGTCCGCAGCTTTTTACTGCCAATTCCTCAACCTACTCCAGCTTGGCTTCTTGCAAATGGTATTTCCCAGAAGTTGTAATATATTCTCCTAAAGATTTAATGGAAGAAAAGTTGGCTGCTTATTTTAAAAGTATGCTCTTGGCTGCCAACTCGAAGTGCCTTAAATTAATGTTGACAAATGTGAGATGTATTAGCAAAGCATCCATCTCTACTGCCTGATGGGGCTCAAGACGTGCATGTAAATCATGCAGATGACAGTTTTCTGGGCTGAGCGCTCAGCGTTTACCTGCCACAACTCAGCACCCCTGTTCACAGATGACAGCACTGGGACACTGAGGATGATTTGAGATGACGGCCACTAAGGAGCAAAATGACTTCCAAAAATCGAAACGCAAGTTTGGAGCTGTCTCCAAATCTTCTCGAATTCCCCTTTGAAACACATCAGCAAATGCTGACCTGGACTAACATGAAGATATCAACTTACCTCCTGGACTTGAACTTTATGGCCGTCCGGCTGCACTGCAGCCATCCAGCTTCCCTGGGGACTGTCAGTCCCAGGATGGATGGCCTTGGACATCTGTTCACTGAAACCCACCCTTCTTTGTGAAATGAATATGTGCAAGTGGGAAATTGGTTTCTGGACCCATTTTAGGAGGTGATTGTCCCCTAACCTGAAGGGTTTAATATTTAAACTACCTATTTTTTCCTTATTTACCTGGTAAACTTGGCAGAGTTGGTGACTGTCATTATTGTGTTCAGAGTCCAAAAATCATTTCACAGAGTATATTTCAGGTATAATATGGTTCAATGTCCTGAACCAAGGTTATCTTGCCAACGCCTTTGGGTGCTTTGTGGCAGCCAAGGATGGTACCCGGTACAGGGGGGTCGTGTGCGTGACATGCCGGGACCTTGCGGGTTCCCATCGGGTGACGCTTTGCAGATGAGAGTGTATGTGCAGCAATCCTGTAAGGGTTAGTTATTGAATTTTCTCTTTGTTTCTCCGTACTTTTTCATGGTAGCCACCTGTGTGTCTCTCACACTGGCAGGAAAGGGCTGAGTTGGTGAGAGTGACAGATTTGGGGAAAGGCCAACACTGTTCACAGAAATCTCTGCCAGTTGATTTTTTTTTTTTTTTTTGGCCAGTTGAATATTTCTTTGAGATTTTTGATCCTTTTATTTTCCCAAGAGACCCAGAGAGAAAGAAAGGAAGGGAAGAAGGAGGATTGGCAGAGGGAGGGACGAATGGAAAAAGAAAAGAAAGGATAGAGAATGAAAAGAAGGAAGAAAGGAAGGAAAGGAAGATGGGAGAGAGGGGGAAGAAGGGAGGGAGGAAGACAGAAATGGAGAGAGTAAAAGAGGAAAGGGAAGGGAAGGAATGGAGAAAGGAAAGGAAAATGGAAAGAAAGAAAAGGAGAGAAAAAGAAAAAAGAGAAGAGAAAAGAAAAAGAAAAAGAAAAAGAAAGCCTGTCTTGCAGTCAAGCCCACCCACTTTTAAAATGTTACCACTCTGAGAAGAGTTTAGCTCAGGTCACACTTTCCCTTCCAGCCTCCAGCCTCCACTGTGGCTGTTGGCACAGGCCACTGGACCATTACAGATGGCACCAGAGGAGGGGGGCTGTGCTGGCCTTCTTGTTTCTCCTGGACTTGTGCTGAAGCCCGAGTGGGGAATACCCACGTTGGCTGCCAAGTGAAGCATTTTCGTAGCCTGAGTCACACAGACAGACCTTTCGTCTGTGAACACAAAACAGGCAAATAAAGAACAGAATGCTGATCCTGGAAGGCAGGAGAAGGAACACTGTTCCGCACTATTATACCCACTCAAGGTCATTCTTAAGCCCATTATTCTATGTTTCTGTTTTGTGGGAGGGTCATGTAAACTGCTAATGAGAGGGCGACTTGGGATCCCCTCCTCACTGTTTTCTCTAGACCCCGTTTTGAAGCCCCGTGCCACAAACCAGTATGAAGGCTGGCAAGTCTGTTCATCACTGGGGCTTAATTAAAATATGCTTTAATTAAAATTGCAGAAACTTGTGCTTTAGAGTACTGGAAAGTTTAGGGAATCAGAAACATAGACAGATCCCAGGAAGAAAGGTCAAATTTCCCCTTTGGCCCTGGATTTCTCGCCTTCCATTTCCTCCCAGACTTCGTGTTCATTCCTTCTCAAATGTATCAGTTATTTTTCTAACAAAGAATGAATCGATTTTATAAGCGATTTACAAGTATTTGGTATTTACATACACAGAGGCATTACCAAATGTTCTACTATTTCATATTCCTTCGTATTGGATTAACTTACAAACACGTATTTTCTCATGCCCCTACGATGTGTTCAGCAAGTGTGGGGTGCCAGGGATGCCGTTGTGAGCTGAGCTAGACCAGCTGGGCTGCTTTCCTCAAGGATCTTCTCTCTGAAGTCTTGGTGGTGTCTCTTGGTCTTTCCGTCATGTTAAGAGCACAGCATTTGGCTTGGTCTTGGGAAGTGAACTCGACTTTCACAAAGTGCCAAATAGTTAAGAAAAATAAATGGTTTTGAATACAGCACTTGTTACCAGCATATAATTACATATCATTGAACATGCCTCTCTAACAGTGGTGAGACAGCAGTATCCTGCAAAGCAAGATGTACACATGTTACTTCCAGCTCCTTGAATCAGTCAGCACAGCTTCCCCCAAGTGTTGCTTCAGTTGTTGGCTGAGCTAAGGCGCTTTGGGACAGTGTCCCAGCGTACAGCTTCTACATCCAAATCAACTGTGTATGTTTGTAAAAATTCCCATTTTTTTTTTTTAAGTCTCAATGCAGGTCCACAGAATAGAATCTTGGGTGTTGGAATCAGACTCCCACCTTTCCAGCAAGAACGCCCCCAGGCATTATTGTTCAGAGTAAAATTTAGAAGTGTTATTTTTGAGGAGCATCTGGGTGGCTCAGTCGGTTGAGTGTCCCACCCTTGATTTTGGCTCAGATCATGATCTTGGGGTCGTGAGATGGAGCTCCACATTAGGCTCTGTGCCAGGCATGGAGTCTGCTTGGAATTCTCTCTCTCTCTCTTTCTTTCTCTCTCCCTCTGTTCTTGCCCCCTGCTTGTGCACACGCATGCACATACACTCTCTCTCTCTCTCTAAAAAAAAGAGAGAGAGAGTATTATTTTTGAGCTTTTCTCATTAAAATCAATGCAAAAGCAATCCATCAATTGGGTCAAACTAAACAAACCTAACCCAGCCTTTGGGGTGGGGAGCTGATATCAGCTAGGTCCATGATAAGTTTCCTTTGGCAACACATAACACTTCCCCTCCCAAAGCAATAAATAATGATATAATATTGCTTATGTTCAGCTGGTTGGGCCAAGGACGGACCTTCATCAGGTCATTTGCTTTCTCACTTTCTTTATCTGCAGAGTGAAGACTTGGACTTAATGATCTTTATGCACCTTTTTTGTTCACGTAAAGACACGAAGCAGGTACCTGCAATGATGGCCTGTACTTTTATCCCTTCCTGTCTACACCACCTTCCCACATCTGACACAAACATTGGCCACCGGGAGATTAAGGCAGAGAGAAAGAATAGGATTAGCACAACAGAAGCACGTCTTAAGTAAATTATGCCTTCAGACTATTTTTTCTTGTCTTCTTTCTCATGAACAATGTCCTTTGTTCTGTTAGTGACTGAGTTCATCATTTTAAGTGATTCATTCATGTATTAATCAATTTATTGAACACTTAAGAGTGCCCAGGATATTCCAGGATAGGGTCATGTGTTGAGGATATAGAAATGCACAAATAGTTGGACAGACTTCATGTGGCCTTCTCGCTCCTAAAACTGGTATATTTTAGCCATAGTCCATCAACACCCTTTTCAATCCTAGGTTCCTCCTGCTGAAGGAGTAGTGAAGAAAATATTTTTAAAACATAAAGACAACAAAAGAAAAAAAAAAAGACAGTTGGGGAAGGGCAGAGGGGGAGAGAAAATCTCAAGCAGGCTCCATGCTGGGCATGGAGCCAACTCAGGACTCGATCTCATGGCCCTGAAGTCATGACCTGAGCTAAAATCAAGAGTCAGATGCTTAACCAACTGAGCTACTGCAGGAACCCCTAAGAACCCTCCTTTAAAAACACCTTGGGGCCCTGGGTGGCTCAGTGGGTTAAAGTCTCTGCCTTCAGCTCAGGTCATGATCTCAGGGTCCTGGGATTGAGCCCCAGATTGGACTCTCTGCTCAGTGGGGAGCCTGCTTCCTCCTCTTTCTCTGCCTGCCTCTCTGCCTCTACTTGAGATCTCTATCAAATAAATAAAATCTTTTAAAAAATAAAAATAAAATAAAAACATCTTGGGGCTCTGGGTAGCTAAGTCAGTTAAGTGCCTGACTCTTGATTTTGGCTCAGGTCATGATCTCAGGGTCGTGAGATCAAGCACTGCATAGGGATAGGGGCTGGGTGCAGAGCTTGACTAAAATTCTCTCTCCCTCTGCCCCTCCCTCACTCTCACAAGCGCACTCATGCGCATTCTCTCTCAAAAAAAATTTTTTTTCAAACTGATTTTCTCTTAATTATATTGGAATGTTTTTAATGACAAAATTCATGAAAGGGCTACTGTGTTTCCAAAATTCTTCTTGCTTAGTTGATACCACTGAAGTGTTTTAAACTAGGGGGCTGCCTGGACTTACAAGTTAGTCTGTATATCTTGGATTCAAGGTGGAAAAATGGTATTTGGATTTATCTTCCCGATCAATTTTATATTCAGGAGAGAACTCTACCATGAAGCTGTTTTACTCAGCTGCTGTTCATTTCACACAACCTGAGCAGATTTTTGATTAAGGTTTACAGGCAAGTCACCATATAAATTATGCAAACCCCCCTCACATGGACAGATTCTGCCCTTGTTTTGTAGGAAGAGCCGGTGAGTGAGCACTAGAAGTCTCCCTCCCTCGGCATCCTGAGATATGAAACAGTCTGTGCCATCCCTCTGCCTCCGCTTAGAAACGTGCATTTCCCCATCACAGAGAACCTCCTCTGTCATGATTACTAAGTTAAAACAACTCAAACAGTTGTTTTTCCTTCATTGTGTATGTAAAGCAATACCAAAGTTCCGCAGTCCACTTCAGTGGTGAGCTGACCCTCCCGCGGGACCACGAGAGGCAGAAAGTGTCCTGTCCTGGGGCAGCCAGAAGTATTTTCCCCAGAAGGTTGGCAGAAATGGGAGATCATGCCTCCTTCATCTGGCAAACTGTCGTGCGGGTGAGGAAGAAATGCCACTGCGGGAATCAGAGGGGCCGTGCGCAGCCCTGGGTGGGAAACAGGTGCGGGTGTCTCCGGGTGCTCGCGGTGACACATGGTTCCTGCTTCTGATTCCAGACCTTTCCCAGCATTGCTCGTGAAATAGAAATCTTGAATGCTCTTTTCTGGTGCCTTCTTACTACGCAGTAAATGACTGATTTCATATAATTGGGGAAGCTTTTTCCAAAGACTAAAACTAGACTCATGCTGCTGGAGAAAGTAGAAAAACATATGTGCGTGTGGGAGGTGGGGCGGTAATTTGAGGCACGGCTGCGTTGGCTTTTTATGAATGCTTCACACTTCCGCGGAGAAATGCAGAGACTCCAACACGAGGCACCGTGCAGTGCGATTTTTAAAAGCAGGTACAGGCCAGCTTGTTTTATTTTTTTATGAGAGATAGAGAAACAGAGTATAAGTGGAGGTGGGAGGTGGGGCAGAGAGAATCTTAAACAGGCTCCATGCCCAGCACTGAGCCCTCCTGGGGCTCGATCCCCATGACCTGAGCGGAAATCAAGAGTCCCACCCTTAATGCACTGAGGCACCCAGGTGCCCAGCTTTTTAAAATTTTTATATTGAAAAATCACCTCCTTCAAAACATCTGAGAATTCTCAAAATTCCATATATATAATAAATTACATATAATACCAGTTATAATTTTGAAAAACCTGATATTTAAATACTAATGAAGTTAATGTATTAAAATATACACATATACGAGTCTTTGGTGGGGCCATGCCCTGAATACCACACTTAACTCTCCACGACAACCCAGTGATGTAGGACTGTCCCCACTTTACATATGGGGAAACTTAAGAAGCCCAAGGAAAATGAAGGAATTTCTCTGAAGTCAAGCAGCTGGAAACCAATGGAACCAGGGTTAGAGCCCATGTGTTTATTTTGACTAGGGACCATATCCAGCGGTTCCGCACTTCCTCAGCAAAGATGTGAGCAGAGAAGCTGTGCAGGCTGTTTGCTCATCCTCTTTATTATCTGGAATATTTTCTATTCCTTTTGTCTAATTTTGTTGTCACCATTTCTCACAGCCACTGGGTCAACAGCCACATTTGTCCCTTTCATTTTAATAATGTTGAGGGGGCGCCTGGGTGGCTCAGTTGGTTGAAGGTCCAACTCTTGATTTCACCTCAGGACATGTTTCCAGGCTCCTGAGATTGAGTCCCGCGTCAGGCTCCGCGCTCAGTGTGGAGTCTGCTTGAGAGTCTCTCCCTCTTCCTCTCCCCCTCCCCCCGCTCATGTGCTCTCTTTCTCTCTCGCTCAAATAAATAAATAAATCTTAAAAAGAAAAGACTATCTATATATTTTTGGGAGTAACCGAAAACAAAACCACAGGAAGAACACAGGAAGACCGTATTACCTTGGAGATTGTGTTGAAGAACTAAGCTTTGAAATGCTACATAATCTTGTATTTTCCCTTTGATTCAGGCTCTGGTGTAAGACTTAGATATTTTACAAAGTATCCCCATGTCTTTTCTGATGGCAGCTCGAATAGGCCTTCAGGTAGAGATGCTCCACTTGGGCATTAAGCTAAGGCCTAACTGTCTATAAGCCTCTAGGCTGATGACAGACACAGGACCCCAGTTCCCCGGGCTGGGCTTCTTCGCTTCACTCTTGAATGACAGCGTGCTAGGTATTAGGTGTCGCTGACCCCACTTCCTTGGCCCCCCAAATGTCTGGGAGCGGGGTAAGCCTTACTCGTCATGCTCTCAAACATCCTCTAGAGTGGAAGCCATGTCTCTCTATTTTCAGGGCCTTGTGCTGTGCCTGGCACAGAGTACATCCTTAGTTGATGAATAAGGAATACGTAAATAAATGAGCCCTGTTTGAGCAAATGGCAGATGCAATGGGTTCTGCTTCTTGATACCACACTATTTTTATGAAAAGGTGGCAGTAGAAGAATGTTTCAGCTCCCAGGTTGGGAATCTATGGGCCAGACGTTCAAATAAAGCCTCAATAAAAGAACTAGAAACTCAAAAGACTTCTGAGAAAAAAGTGCTCTACACAAATAAATTGTAAATATTGCTTGGATAGGAATCTTCCTCATGTCTTCCCATGACCAAATTTTGGTACTTTAAGCTGGCGCTAAATCTGTAGGCCTTCCTCTAAAATGGGAAGTTCCCAACAAGAGCCATCCTGGGGTAAACCACAGTGCCTAAGTATAAATATAAATGGCTGAATGCAAATATTGATGTTTTGGGGGGCAACTTGTAGCAGCTTCCACAAATGGTATATTAGAGTAAACATACGGCAATGACAGTGAAATCATTACTTTTTTTAAAAAGGAAATTACTATTGTCTGTAGATAATATAGCCCACAATCACTTATGGAAGCAGTGTTTCCATTTTGCTGTCCTTTCGAACAGATAAAAGTTTGTCTATACTGCAATAAAAATTCTCAAACATTCCATAGCCAGAAGGGCACTTGGAGAGCACCGAGGCCCCCAAGGTCTTTTCAGGGTCTTGCCTGTGGTGCTGGGAGGGACCTGGCCCAGGCGTGGCCAGGAGGGGACATCCTCGAGGCCACTCTAGCTTTTCAATTATACTCCACTGATATTTAAATCCAAGGTCTTTCCTCTGCAAAGAGGAATTCTGTAAGTGTCTACTCAGCTCAACCCCGCTGTGTCGTTATAGAAAAGGCCTCCAATTTGAAAATTCAGTCTTTCATAATATTGTAACATGGAGATAAAATTTCCCTACTCACCTTAGTATTCCTGATGGAGTCCCCTGCAGCCAAAAAACAGTCATGACACTGGTTCTCTTCCTGTGGCACTTGGTCTGTCTGGTAGACAGTGATTTGTGTGCACCTCCTGTCACATCTCGGGCTGCTTTCACTGGTTACTAGACCCATACGTTCATGTTTTCCTTTGCCCTTGCTTTGGAGCACAGGAACCCTGGATGTGAACCCTGACTTTACGACTTCTATTAGCCACGAAAACTTGGACAAGTTATTTCTCTGTCTTGGCTTTAGTTGCCTCATCTGCAAAACAGTGTCTACCCTTTTGGGTTGATTTGCAGATGGGCTGGGATCGCCTGGCATGCCGTAACCACCGAGGAGTGCCCTCTGTCATCGGTAATGATACTCTTGAGTAGAACCAAGGTTTGACCCTGGCTCTTTCCTCACCAGGGAGGAGCTCTGAGGATCTGCTCGCAGCCCAGCTCTGCCAGCGCTGCTGAAGCCCGAGGTCCTTCTCCGGGTGCCGCGTTGCTTCTGGACGGCAACTTCTCCATGAAGTCACCCCACTCTGCCGCTTCTCCACGTGGGACCTACAGACGCGTTTGAACCATGATGCCTCGAGTCACGTGAGTGTGGCAGGTTCTTGTATCAAAAGGATTAAGCTGAGCTCAGGATGTTTCTGCTCTTCCTTCACCCCAACGGCCCCCCTCGGGGGGCCAGGATAGAGAAAAGCAAATACTTCTGAGCAGCGGCTTTGCTCAAGAAACCATGCCAAAGCTGTGGCATTTAAAACGGGGTGTGAAGCACCATCCTGTCTTTTAGGACCCTACAGTCCTGCCGCCGAGATGGGCTACAGTATTAGAAGGCAGCTGACTACCCCAGGGAAGTTTTATGCAGTGACAGTGTGGTACAAAGGAAATTAAGGGAAGATCAAGGTGGCTAGAGAGGTCAGGTCTGGGAGTAGGGGTCCTTGGTCTCGAGGAGCTTGCTGTCTTCGTGTTCTCTGTGTCAGAGGCAGGACACTGAGAGCAAGTTTGCTTTTTGGGGCAGAAGGAGTCCTTGGGTTGATGGACTCCGGTGGACTTCAAGAAGATTCAATAACCAATTGAAACAAGCAAAATCTGGAGGTGAGCCCATCCATGAAGGTGGAGTGGTATTTCACCTGGAGAACTTGAGTTTGAAGGTGGGGAACGTGAACAGGCCTTGCCAATAGGCAAATGCCATCGGGCTTAATGCTGAGATCCAAAAAGTCATTCTAGTCCTAATGATGTTTCTGTCCTTTTTTACACAAAGACCAAGTACACTAAAAGCTATAGTTCTGATGTTTGATGTCAAGAGATTGTGTGATGAATGCTGGTTTTCTAACATTTTAATTAAAATTACATCAACACAGAGAAAGGCACTGATTCTCGGATATAGCTTTTCGGGTCTACTCCGATGATCACAGCTGTGTAACCACATCCTGGTTCAACAAAGAGAATACTTTCGGCGCATCTCCCTTCCCTGGTCCCTTCCCAGTCACCAGAGGCAACTGTTATCCCAACACCTACACCAGACATTAGTCTTACCTGTTTCTAACTTTCTAGAAATGCAACTACCTAGTACCAATTAATTTATGTCTGGCTCCTTTCTCTCAACCTTACATTTGTAAGATTCATGCAAGAGTTGATTTATTTACTATACTGCACAGTATTCCATAATGTGAATGTGTCACACTCGCTCCATTCTGCTATCGAGGGACACTTGGATTGTGACTTCTTTGGACTATCACATACCAGTAATGTTGCATAAATGTTCTTATACCTACACTGAGCACATTTAAGTGTGTTTCTGCTGCGTATATATATGCATGGGAGTAGAATTTCAGGATCCTAAATTTTGCATCGATTCAATTTCTGTAGTCGCTGCCATAAAGTTTTTCCAAAGTGACTGTATGAATTTATACTCGCACAGGAATTCTGAGCCTTATACACAGCTTTGCTGACACTTGAGATGATCGTCTTTTTAGTTTTAGCCATTTGGAGGGCATACTCTAGGGTCTCTTTGTTGTCTTAGTTTTTAGTTCCCTGATGACTGATGTAGAATATTTTTTCACTTGTTAATGAGCTATTTGGGTATCTTTTTTGTATAGTAAGTTTTCCAATCTTTTGCCCATTTTTAATTGCAATGACTGATTTTTTTAGTTAATTGATTTGTTTAAGTTCTATGCATCGCTTGGATGCTAGACTTTTATGGGGCCCAATTCTGGCAGACACCTTCTCTCTGTCTGTCTTGATAGCTTAGTGATCGGCAAACGTCTCTAGGAGAAAAAGAATCGTGGGTTCCTCTCTCCAAAATTCTCTTTTCTCAGAGATTTTTGTCCTAGACGTCAGTTTCTGGGCAGCTCTTTCATGACTCCAAACATGAGTTTGTGTGCCTGATGGTTTATCCGGATTTACTGCTAGTTTTTCGCTTCTGAAGGGTTGGTCTATTATAAGCTCTTCTTCCATCTCTAGAAGCATGAAGTTAAGAACTTTTGGGCATCTCAAAGAAAAACCGTAGAATAGAGAAGCATGTGTGATATCCTAAGGACAATGACCCCTGACCCCATGCACAAACATGGTCTGAGACTGGAGAGAAACACCTGTCCTGGGCTGGGGCACAGGGCCGGGGGAGCTGGGGTATAGAGACGATACGAGAGTTTAGCTGGTTGCTGTGCGAGGCTGTGCCCTTGTCCCTGGGGATGGGGATAAAATAACCTAGAGAAGATCTGGAGATCCCAAAGCAGTGTCCTGGGGGTCAGCCCCCAGGAAATTGGGGCCTCTTGAGAAGCCCCCATCCAGTGGAGCAGTGGATTGAATAAAAAAACAACAAACAAACCCAAACAGCTTTAGACTGAGAGCCAGAGGACAGCTTTTAAGTCCTGTGTATCCCAAAGGCCCCAAATGCTGTGAGAGAGGGACTTCCCAAACTTGTCTGTTCCCCAAAGAAAGGCACAGAGCTGGGCCAAAAATGGCCCGGCAGACTGGAAGAGGCCTCCAGTTTGAAGCAGGAACACACCCTCCCGAGTCCTGCTGGTGGGAGCCTGTGTGGGGCTTGTGTGTGCTGTTTACCATAAAGGCCAAGTGTGATGGCAGGTCCAGGCTAGGTAGACTCAGAGCCCTAAGGCATGTGTGCCAATCACATATCCCTCATGCCAGGCCGGCTCTGCTGTCGTTCGTAGGAATCCCTCACCTGCCTGCATCCCCTGGCCTCCTCCTGGAGCTTATTTCATATCCAGAGAGGAGAAAAGGAGCAGGGAACTGGGGGGGTGAGGGGGGGCGGGCAATCCCAAATTCACAAAATAAGTGTCTGAAAGAGACCAGATTTCTACACTGGAAGGGACTGAATTTCTTTGGTGATGACATTTCGTATCCTTCTCCTGTTGTGGCTTGAATCATGGTTCCTCAGAAGATATGCTCAAGTCCTGACTCTTGGTATTTGTGAATGTGACCTTATCTAGAAATAGGGTCGTACTGATGAAACCGTGTTAAGTTGAGGTTGTTAGAGAGGGCTCCAATTCCAGTATGGCCGGTGTTCCTAGAAGAGGAGAAGAGACAGAGACCCACAGGGAGAACCCCACGGGACGGCAGAGGTTGGAGTGATGTGTTCACAAGCCAAGGAACACCGAGGATTTCAGGCAACTACGAGAAGCTAAAAGAAAGGCATGGGACAGATTGTCCCCTGGAGCCTTAACAGAGATCATGGCCCTGGGGACACCTTGATCTCAGAATTCTAGTTTCCAGAAATGTGCGAGAATAGATTTCTGTTGTTTAAAGACACCAGTGTACGGTGACTTGTTACCGCCCCCTAGCAAACTAACACAACTACTAATTAGAAATGGGGGCTGGTGGACTGAATTGAGTTCAAGAAGGGAAGAAGAAAGATAATTAGATTTCTGTATCTGTCCCCACATTTTATATTCAACTCAAGATCTGAGCCCATGTTTTCCTTATGAGGGGGATTCAGGTGACCCCGTGTCTTCAGGGTGCAGATCTGCCTCTCTCCACGTAGGAGCTCTCAAGTTTGTATCTACTTTAAGCACACCAGTGGGGCAAGGCTCAGGGGGCTTTTGCTTTTCTGGTTCTTGTTTCATGACTAGCCTAAACTTGCTTGAGTCAGGACTGACACCGATTGAGGAAATAGATACAGTTTACAACCAGGTGAACTTTGCAGTAAGAGATAACTCGGGCCAAGGTCTCACCAGGAAGGGAGTTACAGAAAGTACTCGATGCCGTCACAATATTTTCTCATATAAATGTGTACCGTCAGGGTCGATCTGTCGGAGTGATTGACAGGCTGCGGGGAGGCCTCCTCTGTTAAATTGCCCTCATTGCTCATATGAATGTCTGAGAGTCCACAATGTCTCATCATTCCTTTCATTCTCAAAAGCATCGTCAGTTTTTCAATTAAACACCAATGTCCCCTGAGAAGGTTCATGGTGTGAGCTCTTAGCAACAGCCAGTGGTTGTTTCTTGTGTGATTTCTATCCTGGGACCTAGAGGAGATATTGGGGAAGGGACCCAGAAGGCCATGGCCAGCTTCCCAACATGGTCTAGGGCTCGGTCATTATAACCAACAGCTAATATTTAATAAACATCCATGTGGTAACAATGATAATTAACATGGAAATCTGGAACTTTGTTTTCCAAATGGAAAGGAGTTCATTAATAAAATGAAGAGTCCCGTCTTCCCCATGTAGTTACTGATCTGACCCATCCACTCTGGGTCAGCTGGGAGACAACTCTATGACTGCGGGCAAGTAGCTTACCCTTTTTATGACCCAGTATCTCCTCGTCTGTGAAATGGGACAATAGTGTCACCTACGTCATGAGGCAGTTACAAGATGCAAATGAAATACATTATCTGAATCACTGAGCTCAGGGCTTGGCACAGAGTAAATGCTCAGTAAATGTTAGTATCTCATCGGTCTCTGAATTTCCTCTCCCTAGGCTAGTAGACAGTTGAGTTTCTTTACGCAACGCTGGTATTGTGCTAAAATCATCTGTGTTGTTCCACGGAGTGATCCAGGGCTGTGTTGTGAATGTGAATTCAGATATCAGTCCGTCAAAGAGCAATAAAGACCCCCTGCATTGGACAAAGCCCACACTGTGCCACATATTATGTATTTTTCGTGTTTGAAAATATGTTGAAAAGCAAGCATCAGGATAAAAGAATTCTGTAATTGTTTGTAGCTTGTATGACACATGGTGCTTACTGTGTGCTTTACAAGGTAGGAACTCATTTACTCTCCAGCCGATCCCATCTGGCGCACTCTATTATTATCACCATCAACACATGAGGAAACAGGCTTGGAGGAGTTACAAAATGAGGGCAAGACACGGAGCCGGGATTTAAACCAGACATTCTGACTCCAGTAGGGGCCGTTAGCTGTTACACTGTGCCACAAGAGTGCACGAACACACACATGGGTGCACATGCACGCACACACAGGCATTCACACACATGTGCATGCACGCACACGTGTGCACACACACACATTCACTTTCCCTGAAAACATATGATGGTCAGTGCTTTACAGACATCTCCTCGTGTAATCACATCTGGCATGAGGCAGCATGATATACCCAGGAAAGGAAGGGCACTGGATTTTTATCAAAGGGGAGCCTCTGCCAACCATGTAACTTCTGGGGGCAGAGAGGGTTAGGGGAGAGTTGGCATCTTTAAAAAGCTCCAACAACATTCCTTATCTCCACGCTCTGATGAAGGTGAACTCAAGCCTCCAGAGAAGAGTTACACACGAGCAGCTCCCGATGAAAGGGGAAAAGGAAAAAAGATTTTTCAGAACCTAGTTATGGTAGGTTAATGTGATGGACCAGGAAGAAGTAAGAGACTCCCGCCCATGGGGGCTGAGCATCCGGTGGTTATGCCACTGAGCGGGACCTTGCAACACGTGTGTGTCCAGCAAGAGATGGACCAGCTCCATCAAGGGAACTGCCTGCTCGTGTGGCAAGCGGCCCTCAAGTCCCTGGGATGTTCTGAGTCCGGGTCCGGGAACGGCGAAACCCTCCCTGTCTACTTGCCCAGGGAGAGGAGATTCTTGAATGTTTCCTCTACCCAGCACTGAGCTAGGTGCTGCAGATAACGTATTTCATTTGCATCTTGTTACCGCCTAAGGCAACAGGTAATGTTATTGTCCCATTCCCCAGATGAGGAGTATACCCCCATCCTAGAGTCCACAGGCTAGTTAGGGAGGGGAACAAACCCTCAAAATGCAGTGAAAGGACAGAGCTGGTGCCACCCAGACAGACACTGGGAGGTGTTCACGGACGGATGCCACTTTGCCAGGTCCCAAAGCATCCGAGAGTTACCAGGACCTTGTGATTATCTGGGCTTCTGCCCATTCCCATACTGGTGGGATGGTGGAGAGGAGGAGAGGTTTGGATGCTTTTTAGGAGGTGATCAGGAGAAGGCCGGAGGACCAAATTGTTGTGGACGTGAAGGTCAGGAAAGGTGAGAGGCAGCTCTGAGCTGTGTGGGGATTAGGGACACTACTGAGTGAGGTAGGGAGCAAGACAGAGGAGGAGGGAGTCTGGGGAGGTGGCAGAATGGTGAGGTGGGTGCGGACAGGGCAGGGGCTGGGAGTTAGGTAGCAAGACATCATTCTCTGGAACTTTGTTTTTTGTCCTTCTCCACTTGTAAGTCTTTGTTCTGCTGAAATTGTGTTGGATGGGAATAAAATGGGAGTAAAATGTGACTTTTAGGAGGAAAAGATGAGGCTGGTGGTCCCTGGACAGTCTAGGTGACCCTCTGATGTACTTCTTGTTCAGTTACTCCTCGTAGGAGCTAGACGCGTGTAGGGTCACCACCACATCACTGGGGTCATCCCCCCCCCCCCCCCGCTCAGCTGGCCCTTGGGCCAGTGCTGGTGAGACAGGAGAGTGCTCCTCTCAGAACGGCTTCTCATGACCTCATTGTGATGACAAAAGGCAGATTGCTCAGCCACTTCCTTCTCCAGTAGGCAAACCCGGACCGCCTTCAGGTTTCAGTGTGAGCAGGTAGCGACAGGAACGCTGCTGGCTCATAATAATAGTTGAGGGGGGCGCATTTCTCAGTTAAATTCCAGGTTGTTAGAACTCTGCATAAATTAACAAGATCTTGTTATAGAAAATGGTGCTTTAACAAAGACATTTTCTAAAACATGTGATAAATTGGGTCTACCTCAGTAGAAGGAACCGAAATTGTTTTACAAATTCTCTGTGGCATTGCTGGCAAGGAGTAGAGATTTGCAGATGATAGTGACAGCCAGGCTGTAAGGTGAGGGGGAAAAAGTACAGCAGCCCCCCCGCACTGAGCTTCTGTGTCATCTTTGGATCTCATGGCTGCTTGTTTAAAACAGACTGTCTGTTTTTATTAGGGAATTCCACAAGGGAAAGCGTGTTTGCAGAGACTCATTCCAATGACAGAATAATAAAATACACAAATGTAGTTCCCCGTACTTTCTTGGGAGGGATGGGTAAAACGGGTGGAGTAAGGAAGGAAGTAAACTATTCCAGAGGCATAAAGAATAGACAACAGCTCTATTTCCTTTCTTTCTTTTCTTTTTACAAGAATGGTAAAATACCAGTATTTTAAAAATTCAATATTGGAGAAAAATTCACGGCAGAAAGATGTCATCAGTCCTGTACCTTTGAGAGATCACTGCAGATACTGATGGTAATTTTAAAATAATCTAGAAGAGAAAATGTTAATATCAAATTTGTTTTTTATTTTTTAATGGAAACCTATTCCTTATAGTGTAAAGATATAAATCTAATCTCTTATAGAAAGGTTATAAGTAGTCCTATAGAAAACTATATCTAATTTCAAAGTCTGAAGTTTGGATTTTAAAGCTCGTGGCTTATTTAAAGCTTATAATTAAAAAGTTTGGATTAAAAAAGGGAAGAAATAGCTACACATTTAAGGTATTATTGCTCTTACTTAAGACAACAAAGATTCATTAATTCTGTGTCTGTTAATTCAATAAGTATTTAGGTTATATTCTAGACACGAAGCTTAAAAACCAGATTTTTTTCTGTATGACATCAGTTCCTCATTCTATTACTAATGTTTGTAAACTCCTTTTAAAAAATGCAATAGGGAGGACGCCTGGGTGGCTCAGTTGGTTGGACAACTGTCTTCGGCTCAGGTCATGATCCCGGAGACCCGGGATCGAGTCCACATCGGGCTCCCAGCTCCATGGGAGTCTGCTTCTCCCTCTGACCTTCTCCTCGCTCATGCTCTCTCACTGCCTCTCTCTCAAATAAATAAATAAAATCTTTAAAAAAAATGTAATAGGGTAAGGCCATTAAGTGAATCAGGTAAGTCTATATGTACTGACATGCAAATATATATATCCCATATATACATAAATAGTTGATATATATGACACATTTGATGAATGTCCACTATAATAGTTATAGGGTACCCTAAGACTTTTTCTTTCTTTTGAGATATACTGGACTTTAACCCACTGAGCCACCCAGGCGCCCGAGATATACTGGACTTTAAAAAAACTGACAAGCATATAAATTTGAGCTCCAGGTCAGGTTTTAGCTCATTTAATACCCTTGTTTTGAATACCCTAGCTTGCACCCCAACCCAAGTACTATATCATCACCAAGTTATAACTTTCTAAGGAGGTACAAAATAGTTCATGCATGCCTCTTCAATGATATACCAGTGCACCTGAACAGATTTCATACCTCTGTTTACAAAGAGAAAGCTGCTAGTCTAATATCCAGGCCAAGTCCATTCTCTAGGTAGTTCAATTTCAAAAAATCACTTCCCATCTAAAGATCCCATCCATAAGCAGTTGACTCCATGCCAGCAACCCTCCACTCCAAATGTGGCATAAGCTATCTTTGTCAGCAAGCAGAAGTATATCTATTTCTCTTTTCTTCTGGCCCACTTAGAACTGTGGCATCCAAATGCCACAGGCAAATGCTTCCGATAAGAAGCAGCAGTAGCATGAACCTAGTAGAAGGTTAGGAAGAAAATGCTGCTCAGGGGAGAGTGGAAATGTCTGAACATAATGAACAGGGTTGGGAAGAAGTAAAAGGAATTCGGGAAGAGTCCAACCAGAGAAGCTGTGATGGTGTCCAAGAGCAAGTGTCACGGGATGAGGGCATTGAGAAAGTGGAACTCGGGCCCATAAAGGGAAACTCAAGAGAAAAGCTGTGCTTGTGTTTTGTAAGTTTTGGATTTCACAGAAATTTTATGGGTTCAGCAAACACATTTCCTATGCTGAAAGCTCCAGTGAAAAGATATACAACCATCTGGTGAGCAAGAATTGACTGGACATCTTTAAGGTGTATAGGCACTTTACTGGATTCAGAAAATAGTTAACTTTAAGAGACAGCACAGCAAATCGCCCTGTGGAGACACAGCATAGAAACAGTTTGAAAAATGTTGCCTGAGGTATACAAGCAGGAGATTTGTTTACTAATCTCAGAGTGTATGCTGCATGGAAGAGATCGCTGGAGATCTTCTCTGGGAGCAAAGGACCTTGCTGGCACTACAAGCCCAGCTGCTGCACTCTTCTGTGGACCCACCCCCTCCAATACACACTTGTCTGGAGCCCATCCAAAGTGGGGCCACAGGCCCAGCAGTGTGCAGGCAGCCCTGACAGTGGCCAGCACCACTGTATGGTGATTCCCACCCTGAGAAGAGGGAAAGATGCCCCAGTCCCAACAGTGGGTTGGGAGCAGACATCTGGTCAGATTGCAGGCCCTACTCACCAACAAAAGCTTCTTGTCACAACATGGAGAAAGAGCCCTGAAGTTCAGTGTTAACACATCTATGGCAAATGTCTAGTCTGACTCAATTCAAACACAAGACAGCCCCAGACTGGCTCACTATCAACCACAGGGACACAATTCTGCCCACAATAGGCAAAGAGAGCCATTGCAGACAACTGGTCTGAAGGCAAAAGCAGCTAAGGCCCAACAGTAGGGCACACACAACACACATAGGAGTCACCCCTGATGTGCCAGGTGCTGGTGAACAGGGGACACTGTGCCACAGGGCACTATAGAAGCTCTTCTACAAAACTACTTGTAAGAACAGGAGATGTAGCTGACTTTCCTAACATATAGAAACAGACACAGAGAGTTAGACAAAATGAGACAGAGGAATATGTCCCAGATGAAAGAACAAGACAAAATGACAACAAGAGACCTAAATGAAATGGAGATAAGTAATATGCCCAATAGAGAATATAAAGTAATGGTCACAAAGATGCTCACTGGACTTGAGAAAACAGTGGAGGACCTCAATGGGACCCTTAACAAAGAGACAGAAAACATAAAAAGAACCAATCAGAGATGAAGAGATAAATAACTGAAATTAAAAATACATTGGAGTGGTGAGGGGCGCCTGGGTGGGTCAGTCAATTGATTGGCCAGCTCTTGATTTTGGCCCAGGTCATGATCTTAGGGTCCTGGGATCGAGTGCCATGTTGGGCTCTATGCCCAGCAGGGAGTTTGCTTGAAGATTCTCTCTCCCCTCTGCCCCTCCCCCAGCTTGTATGCATGCTTTCTCTCTCTCAAATAAATAAATAAAATCTTTTTTAAATAAAAGATTTAATTTATTTATTTGAGAGAGAGAAAGCATAAGCAGGGGGAGCAGGAGAGGGAGAAGGGGAGTCCAACATGAGGCTCCAATCCAGGACCCTGGGATCACAACCAGAGCTGAGGCAGACACTTAACCAGCTGAGCCACCCTGGTGCCCCTAAATAAATCTTTTTTAAAAATACACTGGATGGAATAAGTAGTAGACTAGAAGAAGTAGATGAATGAATCAGTGACCTGGAGGACATAGTAATGGAAAGTAATCAATCTGAAGAGGAGAGAGGAAAAAAAAATGAAAAAAGTTTTAGGGAGCTCAGTGACACCAACAAGTATAATGACATTTGCATTACAGAGATTCTAGAAAGAGAAGAGAGAGAAAAGGGGGCAAAAAATTTATTTGAAGTAATAATAGCTGAAAACTTCCCAAATCTGGGGAAGGAAACAAAAATCCAGATGCAGGAGGTACAGAGAGCCCCAAACAAAATCAAGCCAAGGAGGTCCACACACCAAGACACATAATAATTAAAATGGCAAAAAGTAGTGATAAGGAGAGAATTTTCAAAGCACCAAGAGAAAAGAAAACAGTTACATACAAGGGAAACCCCATAAGGCTATTAGCTGATTTTTAGCAGAAACTTTGCAGGCCCTGGGCACCTGGGTGGCTCAGCCAGTTAACCATCTGCCTTTTGGCTCAGGTCATGATCTCAGGGGCCTAGGATCAAGCCCTGGGACAGGCTCCCTGCTCAGTGGGGAGTCTGCTTCTCCCTCTTCCTCTCCCAATCCCTCTGCCCTCCCCCCCGACTCATACTCTCTTTCCAAAAATGAATAAATAAATAAATAAATAAATCTTAAAAAAAAGCTAATGAACTATGAGAGAAGATAGCAAGAGAAGAAAGGAACAAAGAAGAACTATAAAAATAACCATAAAACAAGTAATAAAATGGCAATGAGTACATATCTATTAATAATTACCTTGAATGTAAATGAACTAAATTCTGTAATCAAAAGACACAGGGTGATGGAATGGATTAAAAAGGAAGGCCTGTCTACATGCTACCTACAAGAGATTCATTTTAGAACTAAAGACACATGCAGACTGAAAGTGAAGGGATAGAAGAGCATTTATTATGCAAATGGAAGTGAAAAGAAAGCTGGAATAGCAATACTTATATCAGACAAAATAGACTTTAAAAAAAATTATAATAAGGGACAAAGAAGGACACTATATAATCATAAGGGGGACAATCCAACAAGAAGGTTTAACAATTGTAAATATTTATACATCCAAGTCCAAAAAGCAGCTAATAACAAACACAAAGGAACTAATCGATTATGATATAATAATGGTAAGCGATGTTAACTCCTCACTTATATCCATAGATTGATCACCCAAACAGAAAATCAAGGAAATAGTGGCTTTGAATGACACATTGAACCAGATGGATCTAACAGATAGTTCAGAGCATTCCAACCTAAAACAGGAGAATACATATTCTTTTCAAGTGCATGTGGGACATTCTCCAGAATAGATCACATATTAGGCTACAAAACATATCTCAGTCAGTTTAAAAAAAGCAAGTCATACCATGCATCTTTTTTGATCACTGCACTATTAGAAATCAATCACAAGAAAAAAATTAGAAAGAACACAAATATATGGAAGTTAAATAACATGCTACTAAGCAGTGAATATGTCAACCAAGACATCAAAGAGGAAATTAAAAATACATGGAGACCAATGAAAATGAAAACACAATGGTCCAAAAATCCCTGGGATGCAGCAAAAGTTGTTATAAGAGGGAGGTTTATAGCAATACAGGCCTACCTCAAGAAGAAAGAAACATCTCAAACAACCTAACCTTACACCTCAAGGAGCTAGAAAAAGAGGAATAACCCCCAAACCTAAAAACAGTAGAAGGAAGGAAATAATAAAAACTAGAAGAGAAATAAATAAAAAAGAAACTAAAAAAAAAATAGAATAGATCAATGAAACCACCAGCTGGTTCTTAGAAAAGATCAACCAAACTGATACACCTTTAGCTAGACTCCTTAAAGAGAGAGAGAGAGAGAGAAGACTCGGACAAAACCAGAAATGAAAGAGGAGAATATATAACAACCAACACCACAGAAATACAAAGATTGTAAGAGAATATTATGAAAAAGTTATGTACCAACAAATTGGACAACTTAGAAGAAAAGGATAAATTCCTAGAAACATATAATCTCCCAAAACTGAATCAGGAAGAAATAGAAAATTTGAACAGATCAATTACCAGCAAAAAAAAATTGAATCAGTAATAAAAAAAAAACCTCCCCAACAAACAAAAGTCCAGCTTGACAGGTGAATTCTAACAAATGTTTAAAGAAGACTTAATACCTACTCTTCTCAAACTATTCCAAAAAATAGAAGAGGAAGGAAAGCTTCCAAATTTATTTTATGAGGCCAATATTACCCTGATATCAAAACCAGATAAATATACTACCAAAAAAGAGAACTATAGGCCAATAACTTGGATGAACATAGATGTAAACATCCTCAACAATCTCAGCAAAATACTAGCAAAATGACTCTAACAATATATTTAAAAAATCACTCACCATGATCAGTGGAATTTATTCCTGGGATGTATGGATGGTTCAATATTTTCAAATCAATCAGTGTGATACCCCATATCAATAAGAGAAAGGATAAAAACCGTACGATCATTTTGATAGATGCAGAAAAGCATTTCACCAAATACAACATCCATTCATGATAAAAACCTTCAACACAGTAGGTTTGAAGGGAACATACCTCAACATAATAAAGGCCATTTATGAAGAACTCACAATTAACATCATACTTAATGGTGAAAACCAGAACATTTCCCTAAGTTCAGGAACAAGACAAGGATGCCCATTTTCACCACTTTTATTCAACATAATACTGGAAGTCCCAGCCACAGCAATCAGACAAGAAAAAGAACTAAAAGGCATCCAAATTGGTAAGAAAGAAGTAAGACTTTCACTATTTGCATATGACATTGTTCTATATATAGAAAACCCCAAAGACTCCACCAAAAAATTTACTAGAACTGGTAAATGAATTCAGTAAGGTCACAGTATACAAAATCAATGTACAGAAATCCATCTCATTTCTAAGCACTAACAATGAAATGGCAAAAAGGGAAACTAAGAAAATAAACCCATTTATAATTACACCAAAAATAATAAAATGCCTAGGAATCAACCTAACCAAAGAGGTGAAAGGCCTGTACTCTGACAACTATAAAACACTGATGAGAGAAAGTGAAGATGACACTTTGGAAAGACATTCCATGCTCATGGATTGGAAGGATAAATATTATGAAAATGTCCATAGTACTGATAGCAATCTGTAGCAATCCCCATCAAAACACCAACAGCATCTTTCACAGAACTAGCACTAACAACCCTAAAATTTGTATGGAACCACCAAAGACCCAGAATAGCCAAAACAATCTTGGAAAGGAAGAACAAAATTGGAAGTATCACAATGCCAGACGTAAAGATATAGTATATAACTGTAGTATTCAAAATAGTATGGTACTGGCACAAAAATAAATACACAGATCAATGGGACAGAATAGAAAACCCAGAAATAAACCTGTGATTATATAGTCAATTAATCTTAGACAAAGGTAGAAAGAATATGCAATGGGAAAGAAGTCTTTTCAACAAATGGTTTTGGGAAAATGGACCACTTTCTTATGATGCCATAAACGAAAATAAATTGAAAATGGATTAAAGACCTAAATGTGAGAACTGAAACCATAAAAATCCTAGAATAAATCACAAGTGGTGATGTCTCTGGCATCAGCCATAGCAACTTTTTTCTATATATGTCTCCTGAGGCAAGGGAAACAAAAGCAAAAATAAACTAGTGGGACTATATCACAATAAAATCTTCTGCACAGCAAAGGAAACAATGAACAAAACTAAAAGGCACCCACAACTATATGGCAACTAATCTTCAACAAAGCAGGAATGAATATCCAGTGGGAAAAAGACAATCTCTTTGGGTACCTGGGTGACTTAGTTAAGCATCTGCCTTTGGCTCAGGTCATGATTTCAGGGTCCTGGGATCAAGTCCCCTGTGTGGGGCCTCCCTGCTCAGCGGGGAGTCTCCTTCTCCTTCTTTCTCTGCTCCTTCCCCACTTCCATTCATGCAGTCACTTTCTCTCTCAAATAAATAAAATCTTTTTTTTTTTTTAAAAAAAGGCAGTCTTGTACTTGCTTAGCAGCACATATAATTTAAAAAAAAAGGCAGTCTCTTCAACGAAAGGTATTGGGAAAATTGGACCACTTACACCATAAACAAAAATAAATTCAAAATGGATGAAAAACCTTAGTGTGTGACAGGAAACCATCAAAATCCTAGAGAATACAGGCAGAAACCTCTCTGACCTCGGCCTTAGCAACTTCTTACTAGACATGTCACCGCAGGCAAGGGAAACAAAAACAAAAATGAATTACTGGCATTAAAAAAAAAAAAAAGCTTCTGCACCGTGAGGGAAAGAATCAACAAACTAAACTATGAGATATCACTCACATCTGTCAGAATGGCTGAAATTAACAACACAAAAGACAACAGATTTTGATGAGGATGTGGAGAAAGGGGAACGCTCTTATAATCTTGGTTGGGAAGGCAAACTCTTATAGCCACTCTGGAGAACAGTACGGATGTTCCTCAAAAATAGAACTGCCCTATGACCCAGCAATTGCACTACATGTATTTACCCAAAGTTTACAAAAATACTGATTCAAAGGGGTACATGTACCCTGATGTTTATAGCAGTATTATCTACGACAGCCAAAATGTGGAGAGAGCCCAAATGTTCATCAACAGATGAATGACTAAAGAAGATATACATATATACAATGGAATATCACTCAGCTATCAAAAAGAATGAAATCTTGTCATTTGCAATGACATAGTTGGAGCTAGAGGGTATTATGCTAAGTGAAATAAGTCAGAGAAAGACAAACCCCATATATTTCACTCATATGTAGAACTTAAGAAAGAACACATGGAAGGGGGAAAATTTAAAAAAGAGAGAAAAAAGTCCTAAAAGAATAATAGAAAACAAACTGACGGTTGATGGAGGAGGTGGGTGGGGGATGGGCTATATGGAGGATGGGAATCAAGGAGGCACTTGTTATGATGAGCACTAAGTGTTGTATGTAAGTGATGAATCACTGAATTCTACTCCAGAAACGAATACTGCACTGTATGTTAACTATCAAAAATTTAAATAAATTTAGGGGTACCTGGGTGGCTCAGTGGGTTAAAGCCTCTGTCTTCAGCTCAGGTCATGATCCTGGGGTCCTGAGATCAAGCCCTGCATCAGGCTCTCTGCTCAGCAGGGGGCTTGCTTCCCCATCTCTCTCTCTGCCTGCCTCTCTGCCTACTTGTGATCTCTGTCTGTCAAATAAATAAATAAATAAATAAAATCTTAAAAGTTTTTTTAAATAAATTTAAAAAAGAAAAGTCTTAAAAATAAAAGAATAAAAAATGCTATTAAGCTTGTCTCAGTATGATATTTAGGGTCTTTTTCTAACTTTTCCCTTGTTTACACAAGTAAGCCATGTTTTGGAAAATAAAAGTCTAAAAATTTTTTAAAAACTAAACTAAAAGGCAATCTACTGAATGGGAGAAGATATTTAATAAAAACATCTCTGATAAAAGGTTAATATCCAAAGTATATAAAGAACATCTACAACTCAACACCCCAAAAACAAATAATCCAATTAGAAAATGGGCAGAAGACATGAACAGTTCTCCAAAGAAGACATCCAGATGGCCAACAGACACATGAAAAGATGTTCTATAACACTCATCATCAGGAAAATGCAAATCAAAACCAGAATGAGATACCACCTCCCCCTTGTCGGAATGGCTAAAATAAAAAACACAGGAAACAACTGGTGTTGACGAAGATGTGGGAAAAAGAACCCTTGTACATTGTTCATGGGAATGCAAACTGGTGCAGCCACTCTGGAAAATAGTATAGAGGTTCCTCAAAAATTAAAAATAGAAAAAAAATTAAAAATAGAATTGCCATATGATCCAGTAATTCCACTGCTGGGTATTTATGCAAAGAAAACAAAAACACTAATTTGCCAAGATATATGTACCCCTGTGTTTATTGCAGCATTATTTATAATAGCCAAGATATAAAAGCAGCCCAAGTGTCCATCGATAGGTGAATGGATAAAGATGTGTATATGTACACAAAGGAATATTACCCAGCCCTGAAAAGGTTGAGATCTTGCCATTTGCAACAGCAGGGGTGGAACTAGAGGGTATAATACTCAGTGAAATAAGCTAGAGAAAAATAAATACCATATGATTTCACTAATATGTGGAATTTAAGAATCAAAAAACAAACAAAAAAAGAGACCCATAAAAAAACAGACTATTAACTACAGCGAACAAACTGATGGTCACCAGAGGGGAGATGGGTGGGGGATGGGTGAAATTGGTGAAGGGGATTAAGAGCACACTTAACGATGAGCAATGAGTAATGTACAGGATGGTTGAATCACTCTATTATACACCCGAAACTGATATAACAGTATGTTAGGCACACTGGATTCAAATTAAAAAAAAAATTTTTTTTTAAATGAACTTGGCAGTGGGATGGAAAACTGGTCAAATGAATCCAGGAGAAAGAAGACCCATCATCCATGTGTGGGGTGTGCCCACTGCAGGGCTCTACCTCTCAATTGCACACCATACATGCAAGCAAATGGTTTAAGGTGATGGATCTAGAGGGTGGATCTAGAGTTTGGGGTTAAAGACAGCTTTTTGGAATTGTAGTCAAGCCTCTGCTTTCTTTCTTTCAGGAATTAGAAAAATGCAGTGAAGTAAATCATGCAAGTTCCCAAACAGCCCGAGGAAAGACCCATTTATGAAGGACCAAGTTATCTTCAGAAAAGAGAGATGTGCCCTTCCTTGAAAAGGCTATCTTCTAGAACTCTCGACTTTTCCAAAAGTAGCCTGACACAGGGCGGAGTGGCCTGCCTCTGCTGGAGGGACAGCTGGACTAGAGGCACGGTGCTCTTTGGCTCCCTACTAGATCCCAGGGTTGCTGGGAGGAAGTGTGTGGGTAGCTTGTTCACGTTAAGGGCATGAAAAATAGAAGAGCACTTAGTGCAAGTACAGGAATCCTCATTCTTGCCCACGGGCTCTAATACTGCTTTTGGGCTCCATGGAGCTATGGATTAAACACAACCATTCTTGAATGGTGTTGGCTGTGGGTGTGCATGTGGGACGTTGGTTCTATAACCTGCAGGGTCTGGGCTGCAGCAGAGACTCTACGAGGCAGGAAGACTCTTTCCTCAGGTGCCAGGAAAGGGTGAAAAAGGAGCAAAAAGCCACAGCTTAAAAAAGAAAAAAAAAAAAGAGAGAGAATCTTCCCCAAGTGAAGGTGTTTTAAGAAAACCTTTGCTGACGTTGAACTCGGGAAGGGTGATTTGCTGGGGTACACCATTAGCTCACTGTCCTTCTATCAGAAATACTGCCCAACTCCGGAAAGAATTTGCAGACAAAATTCAATTCTGTAAACACAGCTAGGCGCCTTCTAGATGCCAGAAAATGCGGGGGGAAAGGTGAATTGGGGATGATCTTTTACTTTGAGTTTAGATTTGGGTAATTGAAGTAAAGATTCTGCCAGAGAATATAACAAATGGGTATTTCTAGGAAGTGGGATTGTAGCTACTATTATTTTTGACCTTTCAGAAAATAGGAAACTGGCTGATCCGTTTTGATGGCTATGAAGTGAGTGCATGGCGAGGAGAGTGGGGCTGCCTTTTAAAATCCTTCATGCTTTTCTTGTCTTTGCCAAGCATGGAAATTAGAATTTACCTTTGGGAGTAGATTTGCTTTGGTTGGGCCTTTGGTTCTTCTACAGGGAAGCTGATCTTGCCATATAACGAAGATGATGTGCAATTTCCCGACTGTCCGCCATCCCACGGTCTCTTCCTTCTCAGTTTTCTTTGCTCACCCAACCCCACCTTGAGAGAGTTCTGTCTCTTCTGTCCACAGTCTTTAGCGGGGCCACCTTGACCACACCCGGGGCTATGCTTTATTTCTACCGACAAGTTACTTCTCAGTCTCTATCTCCAGGCCTGACCTCTGCTCTGAGCACTAGTCTCATACATTCTCCCCAGGCCCTTCCCAGATGTACTTTCCAGTCTGTTCTCCACCCCTAGCTAGACTGGTTGGTGCTTAAAACCTGCCAGTGGGTTCTCATTGCCAGAAAGATAAAATCCAAAATTCTTAACATGCCTACATGAGCATGACTACATGACTGCCTCTTATTTGTCCCTTTGGTCTCATCTCCTGGTGCTTTGTCCTTAAACCCTTTCTTCAGAACCGCCCAGCTCTTCCCCACCGCAGAGCCTCAAATTTACCATCCCCCTTTTCTAGAATGTTCCAATTCAGTCCTTTAGAGCTCAGCTAAATGTTGCTTTCTCCAGGGGCCCCTCTCTCATTCTTTAGTGCTCGGTTAACTCATTATGATATACTTTGCATCGTAAGCAGAGATATAAAAAAGAACTATCTGAAAGGTGATTTGTAAAGTGATTCGCTCTCCCTCAGATTGTAACAATTACACAGATTATCTCTACCACCCAGTTCAGTGCCAGGTGCTGAGGAGCTGCTCCATTAAGTGGATTAATAAGTGAGTTTAGGGGCGCCTGAGTGGCTCAATGGGTTAAGCCTCTGCCTTCAGCTCAGGTCATGATCCCAGGGTCCTGGGATCGAGCCCCGCATCGGGCTCTTTGCTCAGCAGGAAGCCTGCTTCCTCCTCTCTCTCTGCCTGATTCTCTGTGATCTCCATCTGTCAAATAAATAAATAAAATATTTAAAAAAAAATAAGTGAGTTTAGGTACTGGGGGACTAAGTTTCTCTTCCTAACGTAACATGTACGTTCATCTTTACTGTAGACAAAGTTGCATCTCTGCGGATTATCCTGTATTTAATGGAGCGGGATTAGATGAAGGTTAAGAAAAAGTCGTCTCTCCCTCACTAGGCCCTCATGGCACTGCAGCCTGGACTCTGGTGGGGGGCACACACTGGTTGCTTGTGTGGGGCTCTGGCTAAGGAGAGAGACATGCAGTACGGAGCTCTGTGGATGGTTTCATATTTAGGGGACCTTTGTTAGGTTTTAACTTTTTTCTTTTCCTTCCTGTAATCCCATTTGGTTTCTCCAAGTCTTCTATTCAATTATGTTGAGCATAACAACTTGGTCAGAGCTGTGCTGGGAGGAGCTCGGGGAGGAGGCCTCCCTGCCTCCAGGTGGGGCAAAGCTGTAGGGGGGAAAGGCTGAGGCCGCTTGCAGGAGGCTGCCTGGTAGTCAGGAACAAAATGGCCAGCTGGGGGACAAGATTCACAGACGTTGACAGTGTTCATCTGAGACACGCCGGTGTGTTTGGGGAGGGGCAGTGACTACACCTGGACTTTTTGAAGTTGCCTAGTGCAATGTTTACCTCCTCATTGCCCCTCAGTTCCAAACTCATCCTTTTTGCCTTCTCCGTAAAAATGGATCTGGGCCTTTTATATAATTTCCTCTGCCTGTCAGTATGTGGTGTGGGGGAGATATTGCAGGAGGACAGAGCTCTGTCCAGGGCTGCCATGCCCTTGCTTGGGCGGCTCCCGCATTTTGGGCATTGTCTCTGGCACCAGGACCCTGTAGTGGAGGGCAGCCCGCAGTGTCTCCCAGTCCCTTCCTCTCTGGCTGATTTTGCAGTGAAGCGCTTCCAGGAGACACTGCTCTGTGAACACCTTTCCTCACAACCTCGGGGTAGATTATCAGCAAACTGCAGAGGGTGGATTTCCCGCAAATTTCCTGGCACGATAACACAGTGACTTCTCTGCTGTTCCGTGAGCCATGGCCATGCTCTCCCCCCAGCAGGGTGTGGGTCTCACTCTGGGGGAGCAGGAGGCTCATCCTTTGGTGCTCTGTCTCAGCCCTAGCAGAAGCGGCTGTGCCTAGATCCTTTTATCTGCCATACCTATTTTCTTTTTTTCTCTGCTTCTTACTTGCCCATCCCTCATTGCTCCAAATCCTGTTGTAGTTAAAGATTCTTTAAACCGTTTTGCTGGGTGGCTTCTTTCTCCTGACTGGACCCAGACTGATAACACATGGAATGGGGACTCACACTCTGATTAATTGGGTATCAAGGGAAGCCGTCCCTAGAAGATTAGGGGAGTTGGAGGTATTTGGGTTGTGTGTATTTTTCCAAGTTTGTGCAGTCAACACATTACTTGTATAACTGAGAAAAAAATAAATTTTATAAAATAGTGTGAAAAATTGCAATATAAGGGGAAAAATATAAAAACAATAACACCCCCCCAAAAAACAAAAAAACAAAGACAAAAAAACCACCAACAACCCCCCCCCAAAATCCCAACCGCTGTGTGGTAAGTCGGTGGCAGAATTAAGCCATGTGTCAAGTGGGAAAAGCTCCTGAGAGGCGGTGATGCTTGAACTGAGTATTGCAGGGTGAGCGGAGTGAGGCATTTTCCTAGGTAGAGCCGCCTGCGCAGGTGCGGAGACAGGGCCAGGGGAAGCCTATGTAGGCCTAAGGGGTCAGTCACCAGTTCAGTGAACAGAGCCCGACTCCGTGGAAGGTGGAGAGAGAGCCAGGTCCGTCTGATCCCAGCCAACCCCTGGGGCTTCATCTAACATGTGTAGGTGTGTGTGGGAGAGCTGATTCTGTCTTCTAGACCGTGGGCAGCTGTGAGAATCTTCTTTCAGCGGTCTTGGAGCTTAACTGACCAAAGGCCCTGTCTTTCCTACTCCGAAATTCACCCTGGGTTTGTGCGGAAGGCACACTTCGCAGCCGGTGACTGGTAGAAACACGGCTACGAGGCAGTTGGGTCCCAAGAATTCGGAATGTGGGACTCACGATGGTCCTGTTTAGACTTCGGGCAGGGAGGCCAGGGGGCTTGCTTCCCTCTGTCCTTCCCTGGGATCTGGGGTGCGTACAGCAAGCTGTCTCCTTTTTCCATTTAACCCCACAGCCGTTCCCCTTAGGAAATTCTTCCACGGCTGGTCCTGTGTCGGCGCCGTCTTCTTGGACGACCCCACTTGGACTACATCTTCCTTCCTTCCCTTCCCTGTCCTCAGGGGAGAGACTCTGCAAAAGCAAAGGCCGGGATCGCAGGAGCACAGCCTTCACTCCCGCCTGCCCTGCGCGCCCGCCCGCCCCCATCACCCCGGCCCCCGGGAGCACCCAGGTTTCTCCCCTAAAGGCCGCAGCTTCTCCGGCTCCAACGTCCGCACTCTCCTGCAGCCTCGGGTCTCCATTCGGGCGTCACCTCCATCTCTCCCGCCTGCCCGGCGAAGACTGGGGATTCCGCCCGCTACTGTTCTCGGCGGCACCCGAGGAACCATCTTCTCCGCTCTCCTGCGCCAGGAACCGGAGCTCACTCGAGCCTCGAAGGTAGCAGAACTCCTCGCCCTGGGGAGGCGCCCACTCAGACTTTGTGAGTTCTGGGTGTTCGTTAGTGGGCGCGCCCCAGAGAAAGTCCCGGAGGCGACGGTCGGGGCCGGGCGGCGGGGGATCGGTGCGGACGGGGGTGAGGGGGAGGGACGGGGCTGGGGAGGGGCCGGGGCGGAGGGGAGGGCTGCGCGGCGGGCGGCGAGGGAGGCGGGCCGAGCGGCAGGGGAGGAGGTGCGGCCGCTCTCGCCGGCACAGGCGCTGCGCGCAGGGCGAGGGCCGGCCGTGCCCGCGGCCGCCCAGGAGGACCGAGGGGACCGCCCCCCCCCGCAACCTCTCACGCCCCGCGCAGACGGCGTCCCCGCGGGGCCCGGCACTGGGGCCGCTGCGCGCAGGGCCGGGCGCTCCAGCTGAGGTAAGGGGCGGCGGGCGGGGCGGGCGGCGGCCGGCGCGCCCAGGGCCCCCTTCCCCTCGCGCGGCTCCGGGCGGCCGCCACCCCTGCGGGAGACCCCGGCGCCCGGCCCGCCGTCCCACCTCCCCTCCGCTTTGTTTCCCGGCGCCGGCCTCCCTCTTCCCGGGGAGGGAGCTGGCTGGGGCTCCTGGAGCGCAGAGCCGGACGCGGACCCCGCGGACGGGGGCAGCGCGCTGGGCGCTTCCACTCTCCCCGCGCAGCCGGCGGAGCTACGGCCGCGACACTCGCCAGAACTCGCTTCCACGAGGTGCCCGGGCGGCGCGAACACGCGGGGCTCACTCCCGCCGCGGCCGGCCCGGACCTCGCGAGTCAGCGTGTCGCCGCGCTGAGCCGTCGTGGGGGCCGGGAGCGGAGCCCGGGGCGGGGGCTGCAGAGCGGATCGCGGCCCGCGGCGGCTCAGTTTCCAGAGGCGCGCGCGGCCCCCGCGAAGCCCTCGGGGCCCTGCGGGCGGCGGGAGTCCCGGCGCGACGGGGAGGACCAGGCGGGGGCTGGCGGGGGGTGGGGGTGACAAGTCCCGCCGCGGCCGCCCCGCCCGGCCCGCCGACTGTCCCCGACGGGCCCTGCTCCTGGGGGCGGCGGAGGTGCCAAGTTTCTGGGAAAGCCGACACGTTGTGTCCCAAATGGATCATATTTACCAAAACCAGTTAAGGAAGAAAAGAGCCCTTTCTTCCCACAATTGACGGCTGACAGCCGCCGTAAAGGTATGGAGTAAGATTGCACAGGGTCGTTTATCTTTAAGAAACGGTGAAATTTAATATTGATGGGCTTCTCCCCCTTGTTTTTAAAATAGCAAACTGGGGTGACTTTGTTTAATTGGGGAGGGGGCAGAGAGGAGGTTGCTTGGCTCCAGATAATTCTATTCATGGGGAGATTTTTCTGCGTCGCCTCTGCCCTGGCTCTGTGAGAGGCAGCCTGGATTCCCTCGAAATCTTCCAGACAACTTTGGGTCCTGATAAGATGTTTATTTCTACGTAGTGAAGGTCTTGGGGTTCTCATCTTATGGTTGTTCACCCATTCTACCTCCTGTTTCTCAAGCGCTGCTGACATAATTATTTTAATGGATAGCACCTGGCCATCTCCACTTCCCTTTCCAATAGTTTAAGCTGGGTTATCTCTAGAAGTTCTTAAAATAAGTGTTACAAGGTTCTTACAGGTGCAGACCATATGCTATAAATATTTCAGACCTAGGCTCTGAAAAAAAGTGTCAATTACTGGGCTGATAATTTGAGCATAACCAGTAGAACTTGTGTATATACACATTTAAAGATGTTTCCTGATACTCCTTAAGGTTTTGAAATTCTAAAAATGAAATACCAAACAAAATTGGTGCAGTCCTAAAAGCAAATTTGTTTTCCGTTGGATTTTGCCTGCTTGGCTTATAAGACTTGTTGCTTTAGGGTTTCAGAGGTTTTTGTGATTGGCAAATGTGAAATATATGGCAGGGTGTAATTGAGGAAGAGTTTATTTTCAGTAGCAAAACAAGCCCCTAGTGATCTCAGAATCAGGTTTCCACACCTTAACATGTCATGCCATATAAGGTGCTTTGTAATCTGGCTCCTGCCTGCCTTTTCAGTCTTGTCCAGGGACTGTTCCCAGAGTCTCTCCTCCCTCCCCTCCTTACACACATGCACTACACACTGCCAGACACATCATACTACTTCCAAGTTGTCATTTCTAGACCACTATCTGGAATGAATGAACATTCCGCTTACACTATTCTTACTCCGATTTCCATCTGCTGTTTACCCACACATCCTTCATGTGTCAGTCAAGTACCTTCTCTAGGAGGCTTTTCTTCCCGGTTATCCCTAGGCATTTAAGCTCCTTCTCTTATAGTAGGCAGTGCCCCTACTAGAACATTGATTTTTTTTTTTTTTTTAAAACATCTAGGTATACTAGTTGGACAGTATGCACAGCTTGTTAATGCACAGGGTTATCCTGTTCAGTGGACTAGTAGAGGTAGAAATCCAGTTTGCACCCCTCTTACCCAACCCCTGGCGCACTCGTCTCCACTGGTACAGGGCATCCCTTGTAATTCATGCAAAAACACAGTATGGGCCAGTGATGACCCTGCTCCAGCCTCTCTGCACTGCTGTACTCAGCATCCATCCGAGAGGCTGACAGAGCAGGAGCTCAGTTAAAGTTCCTGGAATAAGTGACAAAAGAAAGGCTTATTTCTATAGGACTCTAGAAAATTCTGAAGCAAGTGTTTGGGGGAAGATTTCTCAGTCAGCATGTAGGAATGTGCTTCGGTTCGCTCTATCTTACGTCTGGCTCTTCAGGGTGATTCTTAAACAGATGTCTTCTGCTTGATTATAGGGAAGAACCTGGGAGCATGACTTTATAGGTGGGCCTCAGAGATGTGTGCCAACATGTAATGGGCCTCCATAGCTGCTTTCTAAGGCACTAAGTTTTACACGTCTAATCGTGATTTGTTGAGAGAAGGATGCAAGAATCTTGAAAGTAAGGTCATAAAGAGCTTTGGTTACATTAACATGTGTTAATAAATTGAGCTGAAATGCCATTTCATATGAGAACTTAAGTCATCCTAAAAATTACACAATTTTATAAAATTGTGGTATAAAATAGTACTTGTAAATGTCAAAAGAACTTGATTGTTTGGAATCCTGGAATCTCTGGAATTGATAGCACAGAATAACTTTAAAGATAATATGGACTAATGTTTCCATTTTATAGATAAGGAACTCCAGTACCAGGGACTTGTCTAAGGTCACAACTTATGTAGGAGTATGGCCAGGATGAGCTCTCAGATTCTCTGGCTCTTTGTTGCTATGTTTGTTCAGGTACCAGCATTCTGTCCCTTCCGTTGTTGGCTTCAGTTGGAAAACCTTGTAACAAGTAATTATAATTTCTCAGGGAAAGGGAAGATTCTCAGCACAAAACATGGTGCCTGTTGTCAAAGTGGCATGTCATAAATATTCGCTGAATGAAGGTGTGAATGAATGAGCCAGTTGATAGTTTACTTGAATTATTCGATACAGCACAAACCAAAGTCCTTTGAGTCCATTATAGTGGTGTTTGGCTTATGTGTTTGTGTTCCCTAAGTGCAGTAAAATAACACCTGTTGGATAAATTTCGTGGAAGATACAGGCGGGAGTGGTTTTCTATAAACAGTGCCAGAACTCCTGACAACGGATCATAGAAAAACTCAGGATTTGGAATCAGTAGATCTTGCCAAAAACTAGCCTTGATTCTGGGGCCTTAAATCTTGACCTGCTCGAGTTTCTTCATATAACCTCCTAAGTGTCAGAGTTATTCCCAGGGTCAGATGAGCTCGCATGTGTGAAAATGCTTCGCACACTTTGGAACACTGAATAGTAACAAAAGAGAAACTGTGGCAGGAAGTGCCTATGAGGCACTGTGCTGGGCTCTTTGTATGCATGGTCCCATTTATGCCTCCAGAGAGAGCTCCAGGGACTTTGTGGAATGAGGAAGAAACTGAAGCCTGCACTGCCCCTCAGTATGGAACAGGCATTTACTGAGCTCCTAAGTTGTTTTAAGTCCCTTAAATCTTTGAAGTAAGAGAACTTCTAGGAGAGAAGAAAGGCAAGTGACATTGTGATAGAAGAACAAATCTCTTTAGCGAATCACCTTTTAGGCAGAGGAGATTTGCATTTTTAGGCCACGCCCCCTCCAAGGTTTTCGCAGGGTGGATTTGGGAAGGCGGGGCTGGTAGAAGGAGGAGCTGTTGTAATAGGGCGGAGGCTGAAAGGCTGTGGTTCCTAGGGCTGGGGACTGACCGGGACAGATTTCCTGAACTAGCTGGTGAAATGGGCTTGGTGAGTGACAAGCGTGTGGAGCGCAGGGAGGATTGTGTCCAGTTACGGATGGTCACTGATCTCAGTGACACAGAAGAAGGTTGGGGACCTCTGGGGGGCCCCTCACCCAAGTTCACCTAGTAATGCAGTCACAACAGCTGAGATCGGACCCACCTCTGTCTGCTTCCACGTTCTCCTTTTATCCTGTCAGCTGTTGGCCTGTCTGTAATTGTACGTGAATCAAGGATTTTAATAACAACCTAGAATTTGAAAGCTTTTAAAAATTTTTATGAAGACGTTCCCAATCTGAAGCCCTCCCACAGATTAGGGCTGGTAGATACAGGCTGGTGGCCTGACAGGGTTCCCCGCCATGGGTGTGTGGTGCGTTTCCTGTCTTGGATTCTGCCCGCCCTGGGATCCAGCCTGATCCTCTCCAGGCATGCCATCCAGCTGGAAGTGGGTCTGCTTTGTTTCCATTTATGAGGTTTGTAGATTGAGTAACAGAATCTGGACTGCAGCTTTCATTGTGTTTTCATGGGGCTGGGTTACAAGGTTTCTTTTAAATTCATGGTTAGATTTCGGACTGTGTCTCTTGGACGTCGTTCTTCTGGAGTTCCCATTACAGATTCCTTTGCGCTGGGAACAAGATGCGAAACTGGAATTTTGAAGGTTCTCTTGTCATTAGTGGTTTGGGAAATGGCATAGTGAATAAGCTTGCAGATCTCCCCCTGAATTGATAAAAGGTACATATTCCCATTGCCTTTAAAGTGTGCTGATGGGTTTTAATGCAGTATTTTTTTATTTTGAAATTCAAGATTAAAAAAAAATTTTTTTTTAAATTCTGGTATAGTTAACATACAGTGTTGCTCGCTTCAGGTGTACACTACGTGATTCAACAATTCTGTGCGGCACTCGGAGCTCGTCAGGATGAGTGTACTTCTAATGCCCTCCATCTATTTTACACCCCCACCCTTCCACTTCCCCCCTGGTGACCCTCGGGTTTCTAAGTGGTTTGTGTCTGGTAAAGAGGTTTCTATGCCTCAGGATTTTCATCTCCAAAAGGAGGGTGACAGCCGTGCATTCCTTATAGAAGATTGTTTAGAGAATTGAGAAATTAATGAATGAATTTACATAATGTGCTTAATAGAATCTTGCCTGCCCCAGGGAAAGAGTTCTGGAAGTGTTCATTCCTCCCTCCTTGCCATGTGGCTGTCTCAAATTGTGTAAAATACGGATGTTCAGCAGGACGGAGCTGTGGGGTGGTATGGCCAAGTACAGGTTGACTCCTTTGTTTTCCAATTTCTTTGCACACCGTTCCCTTTGAGGCTTCTTCCTTGTTTGTCACACTCCTTGTCGCCCTCATTGAGACTGTGCCGAGCTTCCTTCCGAACGTCTGCCTCTCTTGGGTTTCCAGGCACTTTCCGTATCGGTCGTTGCATTCATCATGGGGTATCGCCATGACACAGGGAGTGCTGGACTTACTCTCTGTGTCCCTTCCGGGTCCAGCATGGTGAGCCGCGGACTCTCCCAGGTGGTGTTGATAGTGTGTGAAGTGGTTGAAAATGTTTCTGAAGGTGATACCATGATTATAAAGTCGAGTATCCCTTTGCCAGGTAGTTGACTCTTTAAGTGGACTTTATCAGTAACAAAGGGCTAAAAATGTTGCTCTGTCTTTCCTAAGTGTGGGCGTGATAGCAATGTCTTTCTACTGGGTATTAATATCTAGCTTTTGGCCTGGAATACACCTTTTATTCATTTGGCAACACCCCTAAACATAGGAGACCTTGGATTTCTCAGGAAGAAAATGGGATTGTGTTCGAGCGGTTCATCTACTGCCTTCCTGTCGCTGAGGCATCAAGTCCTCATCAGTTTTCCTCTTCAGGCCTCACACTAGGGTGGTAGTTGACAGGATAATAGTCATATTTGCCCTTACCACCTTGGATAACCATGAAGCTGGTTTGAAATGGACATTTTTGTTCTTTCAAAAGAAGGCATTTGTACATAGGGACAGAAACTGAGGAAGAACACATCTGGAATACATTAAAATGAATTAAGTTATCATTTGTGTTGGTAGCGTTTGAAACGTCTGGGATTAATACTTACTGTGTGTAGACATGAACCCTTGATGAATGTTTTCCAAATCAGAAACCGAAATATTTTCCCATTTGACTTCCATTTTGAACTTTCCCTCTGGAAAAACACAATGACCCGGTGAAACCATAGTTCTCTCTAATAACTCTCACAGCTGTCTGCTGAACTTCTTTATGGCTCTGCATGTGATGTGGGCAGATAACTTCGTTTTCCATAAGACTTGAATCAGGGGGATGCCTGGGTGGCTCAGTCGGTTAAGTGGCTGCCTTCGGCTCAGGTCATGATCCCAGCGTCCTGGGATTGAGTCCCACATCGGGCTCCTTGCTCGGCAGGGAGCCTGCTTCTCCCTCTGCCTGCCACTCTGCCTGCCTGTGCTCACTCTGTCTCTATGACAAATAAATAAAATCTTAAAAAAAAAAAAAAGACTTGAATCAAACACTTTCTGGATCTACTCATTATATACACATCCAACGCTACTAGTGGCTCGCTCCTTTTCATTTTCTCCTGCGTCAGAATTTTGTTGTTTTATCTGGAGAGCATGCAGCCTTCTCAGCTCAGTCCTCCTTCTGAAGCTCTCTCATACTTTCTTACCCCCTTCTTTTCTCTCGAAGAGTATACTCTATCCTCTGTATTCTTAGGGTCCATCTGCTAAATGATGGTATCGCCCACATAGAGTTGTGTGTATGTGTGTCTCCTTCCCCTCTCTCAGCTGGATTCCTTATTAACTGTTCAAGAGTGATCATCTGCTATTTGTGATGTTTTATCAGTACCTTCATTTTTCTCCATTCTGATGGACAGCAAAGGATGAACGAGTTGAAAGATACTTGTATGTGTTTAATTGAATTGTTCTTGGTACTTGTCCAGGCAGTCAGCATACCGTACTGACAGAAGACTGGAGCTGTGGGTTTTGGATAGATTTAAGAGCCTGGGTTTTGGGTAGTTTTGCCAGAAATAGGTGTGTGATCTTGAACAAAACATGACCTCCTCCCTGTGTTTCCATTTCTTAATTTGCAGCGTTGATGGTCAGGTTAATCACATTGGACTAAATGACTTTTCAGCTGTAAAACTCAATGGTTCTGTGCATTATTGAGTACAAGAAAACAGAAGAAAAATGTTAGGAGAATTTATAAGCAGCGTATTTGTTCTCTATTATTATGCTCACTGGTCTTTGAACATTACTGGGGGACTGGTCGCCATCACCCAACACTAGTAAGGAGGGCAGAGCCAGGAGCATGTTGGGTCTTGGTAAATCCAGAATGAGTAATTAGGCATGGCTAGGAGGTAGTTATCGGTGGTCTTGGGGGCTGGCCTCTGGGTGTAGGGGAATTCTGTGTTGAGCTAGAAGAAGGGCTGGGGAAGAACCTGAGATAAGATCAGTGCCTTCGTGGAGGTGATGAAGGTGGCTTTCTGGAGAGCAGGGCGGGCACAGAATGTGTATGAACACAGTAGCCATGTGGAGTACATGTAGAAGGTAGCTGTCTTGGGCCCCAGATGGAGCTACCCTGAAAATGTGGTAAAATGATGGCATTGCTGAGCCTCAGTGTGACGGATTGTGAAGATGACCAGTCAGAGGAGGATTTAGGTGGTGGTCAGGTCTTGTTACCTTCTCTTAGAGGTGGAGAAACCGAGGCCAGTGATGGCAGTTCTCAAACTTGACTTTGCCTATCAGTTTGGAAGTTAAAGTTAGCTTTTTAAAAAAATTTAAATTCAATTAGCTAACATATAATACATCATTAGTTTCAGATGTAGTGTTCAGTAACTTATCAGTTGTGTATAACACCCAGGGCTCATCACATCACGTGCCCTCCTTCATGCCCATAACCCAGTACTTTGACGGCAGGTGACAGTGCAGATTTCTGGAATTTACCCTGCGGATGATGATTCTGGAGATCTGGGGGGCATTTTATCAAGCACATTAGGTGTGGCTGGTGGCTGTAGTTTGAGAAACTCTGCCCTTTGGGTGACGTTTGCCCTGTAGGACACTCAGCCTGGAGAGGAGGTAGGGTTGTGCCAGTGGAATCCACGCACCCTTTCCTGTGTCTGTCCCCTGCCTCGTGCTTGTTTGAAGTGTCTTGTCTAGGATTGGGAGGACCTAACCATGTTAGTTAATTTGCCAGAAAGGGGCAAGAGACTCAGAGGTCATCCACCTACAAATGTAGTTTTCCTTATTTCCTGACTGATCTGTGATTTGTAGTGTAACGGGCACTTTTTAAATTTTTATTTATTTTTTATTTCATTTCTTTTCAGCGTAACAGAATTC